>JAQJVL010005284.1:0-36691 GCA_035578905.1 Stictocephala bisonia | reverse complement strand
ACCATTCTGCTACCAAAACTGCTTTAAAATTAGATTTTTCACCTTTAAAAATGTAAAAATGGCGGATATTTAAATGTTGACATACGTGAAAAACCACTGTAGCCCCCGTATTTAACTATTTAAGCATCCTTTAATCCACTTAGGTAACACCTCGTTATCATCTTAAGTAGCCACTGTGATCATCTTGGGCAGTCCTCTGTGATCAATTCAGGTAGTTCAACATGATCAACGTAGGTAGCATCCTGTCATCATCTTAGGTAGCCCCACGTAATCATCTTGGACAGCCCTACGTGGACAGCTCAGGTAGATCACCATTATTAAATTGGGTAGCATCCCTTCATCATCTTAGGTAGCTTCCCGTGATCATATTAAGTAGGCCTCTCAATTAACTTGGGTAGTTAACCCATGATCATGTTAGGTAGCCCCATGTGACCATCTTGAACAGTCCCACTTGATTAACTCAGGTAGCGCACCATGATAAACTTGGGTAGCATCCCATCATCATCTTAGATAGCCCCCATGGTCATATAAGGTAGGCTCCGTGATCAACTTGGAACTCCCCATGATCATCTTAGGTAGAGAAATGATCGTTTTGAGTACCCTGGATTAATGTGGGTAGTCTCCGTGATCAACTTGGGGAGCCCCTCGCGATCAACGTCTATAGCCCCATAATCAATTTGGGTAGCCCCAAGTGATCATTTTACTGGTGGCGCAGTACTGTAACCCAGCTACTTGAGGGCAAATTGTTTGGGAGATTTTAGGCAAGAGATTCCATCCTCGGTCCTCTTAATACTGACACAGCATCCGCTCAATGGTTGCCATCAACGTGGTCACTACTAGAGAAGTCTGGGGTGTCCATGTTGGATGGTAGTCAAGGTTCAGAAGTTCTGTAGGAAAATGGACTGAGTGTCAGGCTTGTCAGTTAGCTGAAAATCAGACCAACACTATGTGGTTCGGATTTTACTTAAAGCTGTAGATCCCATAGTTGCCCTGGCTATTGGGCTATTAATAAATAGTCCTTTCTGAGCTAAGTCAGAAGTAGATAGATGACTACACTTCATCTACACTCATTCGAACAAGTGTAGATTCGCCCATATCTTGACGATCGGCATCTTAAGAATAATTAAATGAATATTCCTTTGGGGAAACTTTGTAACCACCCGTAATCATCTTAGATAGTCCTCGTGATCAACTTTTGTAGCCTATCGTGATTTATTTAAGTAGCCAGCCATAATCAGCTTAGGTAGCTCCAGTGATCAAGTTAGGTAGCCCACTGTGATCATATTGGATAGCCCCCATGCATCAACGTTGGTAGCCTATTGTCACTAACTTAGGAAGCCAACCATAATCAGCTTTGTTAATTACAGTGATCAAGTTAGGTAGCCCACCGAAATGATGTTGGGTACCCCCTTCCCTCATGATTATCTTATGATCAACATGGTTAGCTTCCTTAATGTACTTGGGTAGCCCTACGTGATTAATTTGGGTAGCATCCAAGATAAGCTGGGTTACAGCCTCTCCATTATTAACTTTGGTAGCACCCATTATTAACTTTAGTACAGTGCCACCCCTTATCATCCTGGGTAGCACCCGCAAATAACTTGGAGAGCCCGTGATCAACTTGAACAACTCTTCTTCATCAACTTGGCTAGTCTCCGAGATGATCTTGAGAATTCCCCCGCTATCAAGTTGGGAAGCTACTTGTCATCAACTTGGGTAGTCACCCGTGATCAACTTAGGTTGCCCCCATGAATAACATAGATAGTACTAATGATCAATTTGGGTAGCTCCCTGTGATTTAACTAGAGTAGCAACTGTGCTTAGCTTGGGTAGCAGCCGTGATCATCTTGGGTAACGACTGAGATCAGTTTTGGTAGCAATCAGCTTGGGTAACCAACCGTGATCATCTTGGATAGCTTTTGATTCTTGAAGACGTAAGGGGTTTTCTTTTCCAGGCAATGTCTATGATTATTAAACGAATACTAAACGGAATATGTTAATCTAAACTGAATAAAATATAAGTTATACATTTCAATTCAATAAATTGGTCTGAACTTTAAGGGGGTTTGGGGGTGAAGCCCCAACAAGCGAAGCAAGTCTATATACTATAAAGCTCAATGTAGTAACTCACTCACTAACTGACACTAAATGTTGAGGCACTTCCCGGCATCCTGCTCCCCCTCCCCATATATGCATACTTGAATTGAAGCCTCGGTCTGAAACCTCCAAGAAAAATCTCAAAAGTTGACTTTTTCAATCATAATCAAGACGGCAGCCTTTTTTCACCTCAAAACTGCCCCAATGTATTTCTTATGGGAAAATCACTAAAAAGTAGTTTTTCTTACCTAAGTTGAGGAGAGTCTTGATAAAAATGTTCAAACCTTCACATTTCTACTCACGTAACAAATGCGCACCTTATACATGAATTTCAGCTTATAACAAAATATTTAGGGTATCGGGTGCCCAAAAACTGAAATTTTTCAAAATGTAAAAATTTTTTAAACTGATCTTATCTACTCAAGGGAGGTATCAATTTAAAGCTATTTCTCTCCTGAATCCAAATATAACATCAGATTTTGAACAGGGTAAATATTAAGGGGTATATGCCCCTAAAACAAAAAAAAACTAAAACCAGTAAAAGGGTAGTACTAAAATAAAACTTCTAATTGGGGTATCAAACTATATGTATTCATCTCATAAATTACATTTTACCATTACACCTTGGAAGAGACAACGTTTAAGGGTTCTGCCCCCCCTCCCCCCCCCAAATAAAAATACGCTCCAAAACCCAAAATTGAGTAATGTTAAACTAATACACTCAAGTGGAGTATCAAAATAAAGGTATTATACACTTAAATACTAATTTGGTTTTAGAAAAGACTATGTTTAGGTGCTCCACTGCCCCAAAAACCAAAATTAATGGTCATCCTGGTTAACAATCCTGGCGAGGCAGTGGGCCGATCTTTCTCACATAGCTACATGCCGAGATCCACAAATGGGACTGTAGCAGAGTGTCTTGGTGAGGCCGCAGGCCGAATCTTTCCCCACGAGGCCTGTAATAATAATAATAATAATAAATGTTTTATTTGCCATAAGACTATCTCAACAATAATAATAATAATAATAATAATGATAATAATAATAATAATAATAATAATATCTTTATTTCTCTTTTTTTTTTACATAACTTACACATTACATAAATTCCCACAATACCAGACTGACCTTGAAATCACATTTACACCTCTGTATACATGAGAACAAATATGTGCACATATATGTACAGAATTCAATAATGTTTCAGCATATTAATTAAAGAGAAACCTCCCAGGCTATGCCTGATTGGAGCATACATTAAATTATACATTTACAAAAATATAGTAGCAGCAGCAGAACATTTAAATTACTATAAATACATAAAATCATTAATTAATGAAATGCCTAAACTATCTACTTTTATACACTTATTTAAATTTACAATAATCTTCAAAAAACACAATAATAACAAGTACATTATATAAAACTCTACAATGTCAGAAGAGTTGAGACAGAGCCAAAAAGGATCTTATTAGGTTGAGGGACTAAAAACTGCCGTCAGCTCCCTCCCCCCTCTGACACCACAATAATCGAACAGCTGATAAAGATAAGATAGCGGCCTAACTCCACGGAGCACTGACCGTCTACCTCACTCTCATTGTATAAAGTCACAAGCATTGACAAAGTCATTTTTGTAGCTCTTGGCCAAGTATGGTAATTGTTGTACACACCAACGTAAAAGTTACTTATAATCAAATAAAATAATCATTAGGTATTATAACACAGTGGGATTAACATTTTTTAGATTAATAGATATGTACTGCTATAAATACATGAATAAAATCAATCAACTAAATGAACATTACTAACAAATTCTAGGTCTTTGGGGTTCGACCGCGTCAATTGGCTATGTACAAACATTGCCGACGTTTCGGCCACATTGCCCAATTTTAAGTAAATTAAAATTACAATGCATAACGGAAGGCCAGCAGTCCCCACGCATCAAAAATAATCTAGAACATTCCAGAAGCAGCCGAAGCCAAGAAGGACTGGAACGGTATGGAAGTTACCAGAACACCCCCACCACCACCAGGCGGGTATATAACCTACGAGCCCGGCCCGTACCTGCCAGTCAAATTCTGTGACTGTGATCGTCTCGCCCTGAGGATGGCCTACTGCAATGTGGCCGAAACGTCAGCAATGTTTGTACATAGCCAATTGACGCGGTCGAACCTCGAAGACCTAGAATTTGTTAGTGATAGTGACGACCGTGGAAGCCTATCCATGAAGATTAAATGAACATTTATATATTAACTAACTAGACAAGCAAATAAACAAACAAGTGAAACAGACTTACAAATAAATATTCAGACAAACAAGTCGATACATGCAGACAAACAAATATTCAGACAGTTACACTGAGAGGACTGCAGATCAATGTATAATTAAAAATTTGGTCAGCTTAAAAATCAATGTTTCTTTGAGTAAAGAATTCTTTTATATTGTACATAGGGTTTTCTAGAAGCCAGTTATAAAATTTGTTTTTAAAAATCTTCAGAGGGTATTTATGGATTATGGCTTTTAACCCTTAAAACGCTGAATAGAATTTGGCCTAGGAGTCATTAATGCGCATTTAACTTTTTTTTTAATTTTAAATTTTATCAAAGTAAAATTTATTTTTTATTAAATGGGAATTCAAGTAATAAAAAAACATGTTATACAGATTTATTTTATTATATATAAATAATGTGACAAAATGTAAAAATTCATTTTTAAAATCATTTGTCAAAAACTACATTATTTACAATTAGTACAAAGATATTTTTATTAAAAACACATAAATTACAATAAAAAAGCAATCAATAATCTACTAATAAGCTAAACAAAACTAAATTATTTATCTAGAAATTTTGCAAAGTGTGGTACTCTTCAAAGCATATGTCAGGATGAAGTGTGGGATGCTCCACACAGGTCTTGCAAAAATATATTGTTTCACGGCGCTTCATTGAAATGTCAGGGCAAACAAGGCCCAGCATTTACATTATAAATAGGGATTACATTGCTAGGTCCTGCGTCTTTATCAGTGACGTTAAGCCAATTAGGTTCACCTGTAATGTGTATTTGGACTGCTGGTTGAATGTCCTCGTCATCAACATCAGATTCACTTTCTGTAGGCTCATTGTGAAGTAATACGTCCTCAAGGTCACTATTATTTGATAGTTCATTAATTGCACTTGAAAAAGTACAGTCTATTGCACCAATCACAAAATCGTCAAAATCACTGTCGTCAGGATTAGCCATTGCTAAAGTTTGTTTTACACTAAACTAACAAGTAACACTTTACAATATTATTTACAATATTTACAGTTAACCACAATAATTCAACATATAAACAATAACGAAAACAAAAACTCAACAATCAAATATAAACAATAATAATGTAAACAAACGTTTAGAGTTTACTACGATGTAAACAAGTACGGCAGACAGCTCTGACTAACACTGGAAGACAACAAACGTCAAGCCTGGCGCCGTACGGTCATATCCGTATGCCGCGCCACATGTCAGCTGACGCAACTACGTAATAAGCATAACATCTGTTCTAACATTGTGTAGTGCAATATCTTTTCCAGTTTGCTTCTCTTCAGTTATAAATAAACATATTAAGGCATATGTGATCACTCTCGACTCTATCAGGAATAATTATTTATAAAAAAAAAAATAATTACAATAATACGGATATACCAGTATGCCGCGTTTAGAGCTATTTTCATTATACTGATATATCTGTATGCCGCGTTTTAAGGGTTAAATGATTATAACTGACATTTCAGGATGGCTGCTTTGAGTTTTACTCAGTCTGTTATATCCAGTAACTAGGCTATCCTTGTTTCTTGTGTTATAATTATGTACGTCATAGTTGAAATGCATAGTTTCTGGTTTATTGAGAATATAAACAACCATATCAAATAAATACAAATTAATCACAGTTTGGATTCGAAGATTTAGAAAGAGTGGTCGACAGTGTTCAAAGCCACTTGATTCATTAATTGTTCTGATTGCTTTTTTTGAATAATCAAAATGTCCTTTATTTTACTGTAGTTACCCTAAAAAATCAATCCATACCTGAGAATGAACTGAAAATAGGCAAAAAAATCGGTTTTGACATAATTGAATTGCACAGTTTGTTACTTGTCTTAACAGATAAACTACTTTGGACAATTTAGAGGAAATAAATGTAATTTGAGGGTTTCAAGTTATCTTACTGTCTATAAAGTGCCAATAAATTTGTTATGAGTGAAATATTCCTCATCACTAAAGTCTTATCCTGATGAGCTTAAACTAAAAAAAAGATGTTGTGTTTTATTTTTATTAAGGAGAAAGCCGTTTGATTCAAACCAGATAGCTGACTCAGCCATAGTGCTTGTTACAAGCTGTTGGAGTTCTTGACAACTAGTATTAAAAAATGTGGTGTCATCTGCATAAAGCAATGAAAAGGCATTAACTGAAAAAGGCAGTTGATTGATACTAATGATAAATATCAGAGGCCCAAGCTCAGAGCCCTGAGGGACTCCAAACAGAACCCTGGCCTCCTCAGACTACATCCCATTAATTAGCACTTTTTGTCTTGCTAAAATATGAATTGAAAAACCGAAGTGACGAACCATTAAACCCATAGTATTTAAGTTTGTCACAAAGATCCGTGTGACTGACACAATGGAATGCCTTGCTCAGGTCACAAAAGGTGGCCTGAGGAAAGGACTTATTCTCAAAACCATGCAACACATCTCTTATCAGTTTGTCAATTGTGTCTATTTTAGATTTGCCTTTCCGAAAACCAAACTGTGTCACATTTAAGATTTCATTTATTTGCAGAAATTCTGTGATTTGTTATAAACTATAATTTTAAAAACTTTGCCAAGAACAGGTATAATTGAAATAGGACAAAAACTCTGAGGGTCCTGTTTTAGTCCCTTTTTATATATTGGGCAAAAAGTAGGTTGCTTACTTTTACCATAGTTAGGAGCAGGCTTTTGGTATATTTTTGTATTTTCACATTTATTTTTGACCATATTTTCTTCATGACAACTCAGTACATTATACCTGTTAGTTAGTTATATTTCCATTTCTGTGTTGCTTCCTATAATTGCTGTTTTTATTATAAGGTACTTTAGTCCAGGTATTACTGAAACTGCATATAGCCATTACACTGTTGTTGATCCACTTGTCTGGTTCTAAAACACCTCCTATGGTACTTATATAATAATAATAATACTTTATTCTCCAAAAGCCAAAAAACTTTACAAAAGGAACATACCCTTATAAGTAAATTACCATATTACCAATTATAAAATATATATTAATTTCGCTCAGGCTGACCTTATTACATTAACTTATTCTTAAAATCTAATATACAAGTTAAAATATACAAAAGGGACGATAATAAATAAAGAAAAAGTACACCTTTACAACTTTACATAATCAATTAAATTAGGCTAATGGAAAAAACTCTCCAAGGCAGAGCCTGATTGGAGAAAAGCAAACCATATACTTAATCTATTATAAACTATTAATTGCAGTCAGTCAAATACAAATAGTATCATTAATTACTATAACAGTAAAGTAAAAATATTAAAGATACAAATTCAAAAATAAAGATCATCCATCCCTTAAACTCAAGTTACAATAAAAACAAAATGTTTAGTAGTTTACAAAACAAATAAAATAATCACATTTCAGTTTCAACAATTGAACATAAACCCTTGTGTGCCGATACATTAAAAATTAGGTTTCAAATTTTACTTATACATGTTTAATATTTGCATCTGAAAGTATACTACTATAAGCTTTGACAGTCTAAAGTAGGACTAATTACTTAGGTCCTGACTAATTGAAGTAGGACTGACATGTAGTTTGATCTGAAATTTTGAACGTACATTGAAATAGCATACCTCTTATGTCTCTCGACAATGTCGTATTCAATAAAATATATGCAATTTGAGACCTTTTGGTGATTAGTTGAGGATCGGTGAGCTTGAGAGGTTCTAGATCATTCAAACAGCAATACTCGACTTGTTTGTAATTAATGTACTCCTTCAAATACTCAGCCATGATGATTAAGTACACTCCACAGTTGTAAGAGTTGCTTTGTTGTGGAGAAGGGCATGTGGTTTCCACACTTGGTTTTTGTATAAAGTCAAATATTATTTGAACTGTAATCTGTGCATGTTTTTAATTAACACTGCTTCATAGAGTCATAATTGTAGAAGGTATTTGTTTCCTTTCATAAGCCAAAAGGCTGTAATGTGAACCTCTTCCACTGCCATCATTACTGTCATTCATGGGGATAAACAGATATAATCAACTTTTTTGATATTTAACGGCTCAAGTAAATAGTCATAGTCTTCAAGAAATTTGATGGCTTGAGCGATGGTAGGATTCAGACATATTACTTCACCTGAGCTAAACACTATGTAGTTAATTTTGTTATGGTATCTTCTATAACATCATCATCCATTAAGGTCCAAGTAAATCATGAATGGACTTTAATTCTGTGAAGTCTGATTTAGGGTTGAGCAGTTCGTGTTTAGAGGTATTCACTGGCACATTTGTGTAAGTGTCTTGTGACCTAAATACTGACCTCATTGTCATTATTGACATTATAACTGCTATCAAAGGTCGTGTTGCCGTTCTCAATCCTTAAGGAAACTGAGTTTTCACTAGAATTTGTTACATCCAGGAAGGTCTGTTTTTTAGTTGTAAAATTAAAATCATTTATGTTTAGAGGTAGATTATTATTTTCAATGTAACGAGTAAGTTCCTTTTTAGATTTGAAAGTCCTTCCTCTTGGTGATGTTACATACATATCAATTTTACCATTATAAATCCCATTTTTCCTACTAACTTATTGTCTTTTCCATCCCTGTGGTATATTATTACTTGTAGATTTTTCAAAAGACATTACTGTATTAAACGTAAACAACTATTTAAAAAAAATAAAATGTAAATAGTGCTTTATACAGTAGAATCTCAGTCATTAATTTAACCACGAGTCTCCGGGTTAACCGAGCTAGTCATCATAAGATGAAAAATAAACATAAAGCTATTAATAAAAGGAAAACTGTAGCGGGACAAATCATATAATCCTTTGACAAGTAATCAGTGTCTCTATTGGCTGTTGGTGTTAGGTAAAGGCGCTGCAGGGCCATCACGAGACATATTTATGACATTGTACCCTACTATAGGAATAATTTTCCCAACCAAATGCATTCACTGATGACACATCACCGCCTGACACCATCGGTTTAGTCGACTACTCTCGCACAAGTGTGGTTGTTTTACTGTGTTGACTTTTGTCTGATTTTACAATACAGTATTGGTAACATTGTCATAATTTATTGTTGGTACTGTTCTTGTTCAATATTTTATTCAAGTGTTTTGATATGAGTGGTAAATGGTTAACAGTTGCTTATACTGTAACTAAATCGATATGATGAATCAATCAATGTTTTCGTCACCAATGTATACGACAAATGTGGTATTGATACGATAGTTTTGTTTTGTTAAAATGTTGAGTGGGTCCCTGCACTATTAAAAGAGTAATGCAGATAGCGTTAAACGACAGTATAAATACGATAATTTTGTTTGGTAATCAGACTTAACGGTACCCTGCACTTAAAACCAAGACGCGGATACTACTGTGGATTGTAGATAGATGAAATAAGAAAGGTTTTGTTGTCAAAAAAATGTAACGTTAGAGGAAATTGCCCATCCACAAAACTGTCTATGGACATTACATTATATGTTTACTATTAAATTATGTTATTGTAGTTTTTTACCGACTGTAATTGAATTTTAAAAAGGAATACTTATTCCCAACTTCTAGTCATCCTTTGGTAATACAACTTTTAAAAGACATAACCTGATGTTCCCAATTTTGTACAGGACTGTAACTACATTTATACTATTTTGCGTTTTCCTTGTAATAAACTAGTTTTGTATTTTTTTTTTCATGGCTTTTTCATTATGTTTGACATTACCTCTGTATTATCTGAGTTTTTTGTGTAACCGAGTTGGTCTCGGTCCCAATTTACCTTGGATAACCGAGAGTCTACTGTATTGTGCTTTTGAAATCATACAATGTGACAGACAGCACTGTCAAGTACAGGTGGACTGAGGTTATAACTTGGTGACCTTTTCCTGATTCTACAGGTTTTTTAAAATGCTGTTACCTGCTTGATAATCCTCAGTAGTGAGTATTACCTCTCCCAGTGAAAAGGTCAGGAGTGTAGTGCATTGTTAAAAAACTGTTTTGAGTAGTTTTATGATGTTTTAAAAACTAAATAAACAACATTTCAACATATTGCTGTAAATACTTATTATTAAAATTAAATATTAGTGAACATAATATAACAGATCAACGAGCGAGTCGGCCATCTTGGGGAAGCAAAAAAGAAGCATAGCGTCTTGGCGAAGCTGTACCTCCCCCACGAGGCCGCAGGCCGAGTTCCTCAAAGTGGTCTTTATGCTCTAAGGAGAATGGCACATTCATGTAATATTGAAATATTAAAATCCATTTATTATGCATTAATCCATTCACATATTTCTTATGGAATTTGTATATATGGCACCACAACTACAAAATATTTAGAAAGAATTTTAATTCAGCAAAAAAGAGCGCTAAGAATAATGTTTAATTTGAAACAATCAGACTCTGTTAAACATATATTTTCAAAACTTAAAATTTTTACAGTCTATATATTTATGAGACAACAAAATTCATTTTTTTAACAATAAAATTGCAATAGGTAACACCATACATCAATATAATACTAGACCACGTAGACTGATTGAACAACATAGACTGTGTTTTTTTGAAAAGAAAATTACTTTTAAAGGAAACAAGTTTTTTGACAGTTTACCACAAATTATTAAACAGGAGAAAAATCAAACTAAATTTCTTAAATTATTAAAAGAGTTCTTGATAGACGCAACATTTTACTCCATTAATGAATTTATACTTTTGAACTATTAAATTGGGATTTTATTGCTATTGTTTTTTGTTGACTTGTTTGCTATGTTTATTGTTTAAGGTTACAAAATGTTTAAGTTGTCTTTAAATTATGATTGAGGTTGACACTATTTCTGTATACTATGTACTAATATGAAATACAGATATTTTGATTGATATACATTTAGGCTCCAAATGGGTGTTTAATTGATTTTCTCAAACAAACATCTATTTGGTGAGAAGTATTTAGTGTCCACGACTAATTGAACTTTTAAATTCTCTATTATATTATATTGTTATTAATTTCAACACCATATCAATAAATTATTTTGTTTATATACATTATTATTTTTTTTAAATAATTCATTGTATTTTGAAGATCATTTAAAAATATCAAATAGTTTTTTAATTAGCATAATACATGTTGGTACATAATGCTTGGGAAGAGTTATTTATTTTTAAAGAAAAATGTAGGGATCGTGATAAATTAATGAATGAACAAGTTAATTTTGATTCCGAAATAGCTTTTAATAATATATTTTCAGCAACTAAAAAGAACAGAAGTAACAGCCAACAGGGATTAACCAATAATATCACCATCAAAATCGATCACCATAATATTTGTGCATTTGTACTTGTATTGTAATATATTTGTGCATTTTGTGCTTTTATTGTAATAAATTTGTGTTGTGTGACGTTTACTTGTACTGTTAAAAATATCCTCTTATCTGACAAAGTCTTAAACAATATTACTTGCACTTTAATATTGTTTGAAATTAATTCCTTTAACAACAATTACTACATTTTTTAGTATTTGCAAACAAAACTGAATCAATGATTTTAGAAGATAAAAAAAAAACATAAGTTAATTTATATGAATAAATGTGCATGTGCACATAGTTCATTATCAACGGGTCTAAACTCCATGGCAGCAGTTGTGCTGGAGGACCTGTACAAGCCACTTGTGGACCAGGAGCCCAGTGAACACTGTTGTAACCTTCTGGTGAGAGTTGTCGTCGTCGTCGTCGGTGTCATCTGTGTCCTCATGGTCTACGTTGTGGAGCGACTCGGCTCTGTTCTCCAGGTATTTTGAAACACATTAATTTTTTAAAGTAAAACTGTGATAACAGTATAATTTTTAAAACAAGTGATAGCCAGTGTCATTTATTGTTTGTCTCAAACTACAATTAAAATGAATTGCCAGTCTTAACGACATTTATAGAATCCTCGCTTGTTTCAAGTTGTCAATCTTTTAGGAACAGTAAACCACATTTATTTTTTCTTTCAGTTTTGACTGATTTAAAATACTTTTTTTATTTATTTATTCATTTTTTCTGTTTGCGGCTCTAACCTACACACAGGCTGATCGCCCATGTACGCTAATTTCCATAGTATGTTATGATTATGTAGTAATTGCATGTTTTTTAAATTTATCCTTTATTAGAAATGGTGTTATTCTATGTACTGAATTTTGGAAATAAAATGTATTTCAGTTCAGTTTAGTTCAGTGGCCAAGCAGTCTAAGGCGTCAGGACTTTGAGATAAAGTTAGAGCTAGCACAGGTTTAAATCTTGGCATTGGAAGGAAGTTTTCATCAGTAATGTTCACCTTGTAAGGTACTGGGTATCTCCCTTACTCTGCCTAATAAGTTCCACGCACAAAACAACAGTCTATGGGGAATGGGCAAATAAAAAAAATAAAATCGGCTTCTCCTTAAAAAAAAAGAAGAAAAACAGCACCAATGATAAATGAGCAGCCAGTGGTTATCAGTTGATCCCTTTCAACATTTTATATGACTCTGATTAGGGCCAAACTGAGAATCTTTATAGCTTATGAAGCTGGGCTTTAACAAACTAAGCTACCGACCAATTGGTACATAACAGTGGCTGAATTAAAAATAACAGATATTTGCCTTTAAATAAATATAAGTTTGGTTTTCTACAAGTATTTGAAATAAAGAAAAAATTAAACATTATATGATCCTCTGGTAGTTTGCTGCCAGCTGATTTTTTCTCTTTGTTTAAATATTGTCAGAAATTAAACATTTCTCTAGCTCAGAATATGTTCTGTAAAGGCAATGATGCAGTATTGGATGCTGTAACAATTGCTTTCATTTGCCTTTACTCTAAATTAATATTAATTCATTTTATACATGGGGCAGCAATTTAAATAGAATTTACTTCAGGGAACGAACAAGACTAATAAAACTGAAAACTTCAAAAATACACTAAAGGTTTACTAAATTTTTGGTATTAAAAAATTGCTGGTGTGGTGGCTCAGTGGTTAAGGCAGTTCGGCCGGCATTAGGGACAACTGAATTCCGCTAGCAGCGCTTCGTACACTTGACTGCGACACACAGAAACTCAACCCCTCTCCCTCTCCGTCTATATAGGAAGTCGTTGAAGCATGAACTCGCATGAACTCAATATCACTGTACGTGCATGGGCGGGTGGTTGGGTCTATATCACTGTACGTGTATGGATGGGTTAGTGGGTCAATATCACTGTACGTGTATAGGTGTGCGGATTTATGAGTGCAAGGTCATGGATGAATAAAGTTTAAGAATGAGGAAAGAAATGAGACAGAATATAGTACTCTGGTGGTGTTATGAGTGCAAGGTTACGGGTGCTGTTTCTCGCTGTAAGTATGCGTAGCGATTGGATTGTAACATAACATGCGAGTAAAAGTACAACCAGAAGTTGAGTATATAAAGTTAACCAATTTTAAAAATTGTGTGATTTTAAAAAGCATAAGATGCCCAACACGACATTGTATTTCTCGTTGTAATAAAATAACATCGCTTATTTAAAATCAGATTTGCTGATTTGCAGTAAAATTATGTAATTTAAAGAACTGATGAGCAAGACCAGTCATGTGAGGGTCTGTTTTTAAAAGGAAAGCCCAAATTCGCATCTTTGAGGTGATTTATTTATAATTATAAACATAATTTTAATGAAAGAACTACTTGAAAGGCATCTTTAATAGCTGATATAAAGACATTGAAATAGAAAATAATTGAACATTTTTGTACCAAACAGCCTTAAGGCTTCGGACTGCGGAGGGCTTTGTCCAAGGTTCAAATCCCCACTGCGCCAACGGTCGGCACTTCACTCGTTGAATAAAGTTCACGCACAGGCCTGCAGACCCTCACTGGCGAGTTAAGTTTTTATAAAATAAAGTAAATAAATAAATCAACCCTTTTAATTTAATGAATATGTTAAAAAAACATGTTCTTTTTAAAACATGTCAAAATGAAACCTGTTTTAATTTTATGAATTAAGGTTTGAATAGATGAATACAATTATACTTATTTTTAATATTTCTGAAAATATCTATTTGTTATTTTGAAGTCGTGTTATCGTGTTCAGTTTTATAAAAAAAATTTAAATATCACTTTTCATTCTATAGTTATGCTTTCTGTTTATAAATAAACGAATTTTAAATTTTAATTATTGTTAAATTTCTAACTAAATGTGGTAACATCTGGATTAACGTGTTGGTTTTGTTGTTTCAGTTAGCCATCAGTTTATCTGCAATCCCTAATGGACCTTCGATTGGGATTTTTACAATGGGAATGTTTATCCCGTGGATTAATGCAAATGTAAGTTTATCGTTTAGTAGTTATGTAATTATAAAAGCTGTTTTCACAGTTTACGGCTTAAACTGTGTGACCCTCAGGGCCAGCAGTTATACTTCATAGCTTTAATTATGTAGCTATGAAAACTTGGATATATTTGTGGATATATACAATTTTTTATTCTCAGTTAGTTACATTGTGCATACTCTACTTTAAAACAAAAATAAACGGGCAAACATAAAGAAATTATCAAAAACAAAATATATCTACATGAAATTAAAAAATATTAACTGAATCTTTTTTTATATAATACATCATTTTTTAAATTTGAGAGAGAGAAAAAGAGATAGGGAGAGATGTAAGAGAGAGAAAAAGAGATAGGGAGAGAGAGGGAGGGAGAGAGAGAGAGAGAGAGGAGGGAGAGGGAAGGAGGTTTAGAGAGGGGGATGTGGGATATGGGGGAAGGAAGGGAGAGAGGGTAGTGGAGAAGGGATTCTATATATTAATGATGCATTATAAGTCGCATTTCAGAAAAAATTGTTTTTGTTAATTTTTGTATACATTAGCCTGTTTTAAATTTCGACTAAAATATATTTCACCTCCAATATGGTTGAAACTTTGTACACATGTCGAAACATCAAAAACTTAGTGCGAAGACACCTCTTGCCAAATTGGACAATTTAAAAAATATTTACAGTGAAATTCTAAATTTTCTAAAACTTAATGTGTTGGCTTAGTTATCAATATTTCAGTAACACGAATGCCGTTTTCGAATTCAGCATCAAATTCTACATAATAATGATGCATTATAAATCGCACTTACGGAAAATATATTTTTGTCAATACTTTTCATCTCTGATGTGGTTGAAACTTTGTACAAATGATGATACGTAAAAAACTAAGTGTGGAACCACCTCTGCTGCTAAATGGAGCAATTTAAAAAATATTTATAGGTGAAAATCTGAATTCTACATTTTCAATAGTTTAATGTATTAGCTCTGATATCAATAATTTAGCAAAATTAATGCTGTTTTCGAATTCAGCATAAAACTATACATAATAATGATGCATTACAAGTCGCATTCCAAAAAAAATCTTTTTAATTTTTGTCTTACTATTTTTTTTAACTCTGATATGTTTGAAACTTTGTACAAATGTCGATTTGTAATAAACTAAGTGCAGAACCACCTCTGTTGCCAAATGGGGCAGTTTAACAAATACATATTTATATGTGAAATTCAGGATTCTAAATTTTTGGAAACTTAATGTATTGGCTTTGTTATCAATATTTCAGCAAAATAAATGCCGTTTTCGAATTCTGCGTAAAATTCTACATAATACCCAAGCATTATGTCGCAATGCAGAAAAAACGGTTTATGTAAATTTTTGTTTTTTCAACAAAAATATTTTTCATCTCCAATATGGTTGAAACATATGTAGATACGTACAAAACTAATTGTGGAACCACCTCTGTTGCCAAATGGGGCAATTTAAAATAAATTTATAGGTGCAATTTTGAATTCTAAATTTTCAAAAACTTAGTGTATTGGCTTTGTCACCAATATTTCAGCAAAACGAATGCCGTTACTGAATTTAGCGTAAAATTCTACATAATAATGATAGATTATAAGTCGCATTCCAAAATATTGATTTTTCTCAATTTTTACATGCCTTGCTATTTTTTCGACCAAAATATTTTTTACCTGCGATATGGTTGAAACTTTGTACAAAGATGTTATGTCAGAAACTAAGTGCGGAACAACTCAATTACCAAATGGAAAAATTTAATAAATATTTATAGGTGAAATTTTGAATTTTAAATTTCTAAAACTTTATGTATTGGCTTTATCAATATTTCAGCAAAACAAATGCCGTTTTCGAATTCATCTTAAAATTCTACATAATAAATGCGTTATTAGTCACATTTCAGAAGTATTCTTTTTGTCAATTTTTGCATAAGATTTCTGTTTACCAATTCAACATGTAATTTTACATAATAATAATAATGCATTATAAATCGCATTTAGAAAAAAAATGTTTTCTTAATTTTTACATACCTTGCTATTTTTTTCAACAAAAATTTTTCATCTCCGATATGGTTGTAACTTTGTACGATCGTCAACACATAAAAATCTAAGTGTGGAACCACCTCTGTTGCAAAATGGAGCAATTTAAAAAATATTTATAGGTGCAGATTTGAATTCTATATTTTGAAAATCTTAATGTATTGGCTTTGCTATGAATATTATAGCAATACGAATGCCATTTTCAAATTTAGCGTATAAATCTACATTATAATGATTGCGTATTGTGTAGAATTTCATGCTGAATTCCAAAATGGCATTAGTTTAGATGAATTATTGATAACAAGGCCAATAGATTAACTTTTTAATAAGTTAGAATTCAGAAATTTACATATAAATATTTTTTAAATTACCCAATTTAGCAACAGGTGGTTGTGCACTTAGTTTTTGACGTATCGACATATGTACAAAGTTTCAACCATATCGGAGGTGGAAAATATTCTTATCAAAAAAAATAGCAAGACTAAATAAATAGTCTGCAAAAAGTGATAAATTAATTTTTTCTGAAATGCATCTATCATGTACAATTTCACGCTGATTTCGAAAATGACATTAGTTTTGATGAATTATTCATAACAAGGCCAATAGATTAACTTTTTGATAATTTAAATTCAGAACTTTACCTATAAATATTATTTAAATTAACCAATATGACAACAGAGGACGTTCCACACTTAATTTTTGACGTATCGACATTTTTAACAAGTTTTCAACCATATCGGAGATGAAAATTATTTGTCAAAAAAATTAGCAAGGCTTTTAAAAATAGTCAAAAACAATTTTTTTCTGAAATACGACTTATAATGCACATTATTATGAAGAATTTCTCACTGAATTCGAAAATTGCATTTGTTTTTCTGAATTATTGATAACAAGGCCAATAGATTAACTTTACAATAATTTAGAATTCCGAATTTTACCTATAAATATTTTTTAAATTGCCCAATTTGACAACAGAGGTGGTTCCGCAATTAGTTTTTGACGTGTCAACATTTGTAGATAGTTTCAATCATATCAAAGATAGAAAATATTTTTGTGGAAAAAATAGCAAGGCAAATATCGACAAAAAGAATTTTTTCTGAAATGCAATTTATAATGCACATTATTATGTAGAATTTAATGCTGAATTCGAAAATGGCATTAGTTTTGCATGGTTAACGATAACAAGGCCAATAGATTATCTTTTTGATAATTTAGAATTCAGAATTTTACCTATAAATATTTTTTAAATTGTTCAAATTCACAACAGAGTTGGTTCCGCACTTAGTTTTTGATGTATTGACATTAGTAACAAGTTTCAACCATATCGGAGATGGAAAATATTTTTGTTGAAAAAATAGCAAGGATATATACTGTATATATTGATAGTTTGCAAAAATTGACAAAAACAATTTTTCTGAAATGCGACTTATAATGCATATTATTATGTAGAATTTTACGCAGATTACGAAAATGCCACCCAAACACACTTAAATCCTTTTATTACAGTAGGCCTAGTTTTAATGTAAAACATAAGCTTGTACATTATGTAATGAGCACAAAAATTAATTATCTACATTACTAAAATTAAACTGCAGTACAGTGTAACATATTAAAGGCCAGTTCCCACGGATAGTGTTTTCGCAGACATCAGGAGGCCCGATGTTGGTACACGGATAGTATGTTGCTGCGACTAGCCTGTGTATCATCAGACAGGACCGTTCCAACGGCCCGTGACCTGTTTAGTCATCGCGGCTTAAAACTTTATCTTCGACAACATGCCTTTGTAGTGCTGCCTCTTTCCCCATGTTGTGCGAGACCTGTACAGCCAACCCCGAATGGTCTGTCCGCATGTCAGGCGTACACAGCCGAGCTCTTCCAGTGACCTGTTATCTGGTAGACGGCAGATGAGGCCTTACGGATGGCAGACGGCTTATGTGGGCTAGACGGCTGGAGGGGAAATTGTCTTCTAGACAGATGAGTTAACTGACGAGGTAACTGTCATATCATGGCGCGACAAACCCAGACACCGACGGATAACAGAATCTGGCGGAAAATAGGGTGACAATAGGGTTTTCACTGTAATTTGCAACATTTGACAAAACCAATTTTTTTCTGAAATGCGACTTATAATGTACATTATTTTGTAGAATTTCATGCTGAATTCTAAAATGGCATTAGTTTTGCATAGTTACAGATAACAAGGCCAATATATTAACTTTTTGATAATTTAGAATGCAGAATTTTACCTATAAATATTTTTTAAATTCTATAAACCGTATAGGAGATATCAAAGCTATATAGTATGCAAAAATGTACAAACATTTTTTCAAAAATGTGACTTATAATGCACATTGTTATGTAGAATTTCAAGCTGAATTCAAAAATGCCATTAGTTTTCATGAATAATTGATAACAAGGCCAATAGATTAACTTTTTGATAATTTAGAATGCAGAATTTCACCTATAAATATTTTTTAAATTCTATAAAATATTTACAGGTAAAATTCTACATTCTAAACTATCAAAAAAGTTAATCTATTGGCCTTGTTATCAATTATTCATTCAAATTAACTTTTTGATAATTAAGAATTCAGAATTTTACCTATACATTTCTTTTAAATTGCCCAATTTGACAACAGAGGTGGTTCCGCACTTAGTTTTTGAAGTATCGACATTTGTAACCAGTTTTAACCATATAGGAGATGAAAAATATCAAAGCTATATAGTATGCAAAAATTGACAAAAATATTTTTTTCAGAAATGTGACTTATAAATGCACATTGTTTTTTAGAATTTCACGCTGAATTTAAAAATGCCATTAGTTTTGATGAATAATTGATAACAAGGCCAATAGATTAACTTTTTGATAATTTAAATGCAGAATTTTACCTATAAATATTGTTTAAATTCTACTTACCAGTTAACGGCTCTAGAGTGCCCTGAACAATGGATATGGAGTCGTTTTAAATATTCATAAATTATACAGGGTGTTCTGAAAAAAGGTGCCCATAAGGCAGGGCGTGATTCCTCACATCAAAAGAAGAAAAAAAGTTCTAATTAACATAGGTCCGAAAATGTTTCGTTAGAGAGTTACGGCTAGCGAAAGATTTCGCCTGAATTTTAGTTCCCCTGCTGAAACGAAGCCCTACGGGTATTTGTTGGCTGTTAATTAAGATGTACAATTTAGCGTTCTTTATGTAAAATGAACTGAAAAATTGAATAAAACCGTTTCCAGACCTGTAGCTGCAGTAGTTTTTAAGATATGTGACGAAATACGCGAAACTTGGTCCCGAAAAACAAGTTCCTTTTAGGTTAGAAGCATATTTACTATGTTAAATGTACAATAAACCCAAATTTTTTTTACAGAACTTTTAGAAAATTTAATTTCGAAGAGAAAGATGTAAAATAAGTCTATAATAGACAAACGCAACCTTTAAAAAATAATCCTTAATTAGCCTACATACAAAATGCATGAAAAATAGACAAAATCTGTTAAGCTCTCTACAAATGTAATATTGAAATTAAAACAGCTGTTGTAATAAAACAAATTAATGAGTTACTAATATTTTTTATCGAGTAAACATTTTTAACAATCATAAATGATCATACATAAAAAAGTTATCTGAATCATCATTCAACAAAAAAGTTACACTTGTCCTAAAAAACTAACCACGTCACAGTAAATTTTAAAAATGTTTCCCCTCATTCAAAATACAAGCATCCAGCCGTCTTCTCATAGACTGCCGAACTCTTTCGAAGATCCCAGGTGTCTCACGTATCCTTTGAATCCCATTAATAATCCTTGTGCGCAACTCTTCTATGGTATCCACAGGCGAGTCGTAGACAAGCGACTTTAAATGTCCCCATAAGAAAAAGTCAAGAGGATTGAGGTCAGGTGACCTTGCAGGCCATGCTACTGGGGCTCCTCGACCAATCCATCTGTTTGGATATGCTTCATTTAAAAATTCTCTTACTTGTAATGTGTAATGAGCTGGAGCTCCATCCTGCATGAACCACATTTTGTTGCGTGTGTATAGTGGCACATCTTCGAGTAACTCATTCAGATCAGTCGTCAAGAAATGTAAATAATTTTCACCATTGAGCCTATCAGGTAAAAAACGAATAAAGATTTTATCACCCAGAATAGCAGCCCATACGTTTATAGAAACTGATATTGGTGACGGTTCTCTGAAATAGCATGTGGATTTTCAATTGCCCAAATGTGAGTATTGTGGGTATTAAGAATAGCCATTCTTGAAAATTTTGCTTCATCAGTAAAGATAATTTTATTTAAAAAATGTGGATTTCTGCACCTTTGGATAAGCCATTGGCATAGCTGAACACGAGGAAAGTAATCTCGAGGCAAAAGAGCCTGGACCCATTGATAGTGATAAGAATGCAACTGCTGCTCATGTAAAATCTTCCAGACAATTGAATTACTAACACCGAAATCCAAGGCTAGTTCTCTAGTACTTCTTCCAGGATGATTCTCTATTTCGTCCAACACGCCCTCCTCCAATTCAGCTGTACACATTGTACGTGGCCGTCCTGATCTACCAACTTTTCCAGGTTTAAAGGTTCCCGTCTCGCTTAGCCTTCTATGAATGGAAGAAAACATTTTATGAGTCGGTAACTGTCTACGAGGAAAGTGTTCCTGATAGTCGTCTAGCCTCACGACTGTTGCAATGTGCAAGACCGTACATTAAATGCATGGCTGCCATTTCACCATTAGTGTACATAATATTCATATTACCTGCCATGATGAATAAGATATTATTAGCTATCAAAAATTAACTGCAACGGCACTCGCACTAACTTGTATTAAAGTACAGATCAACACATGCACATAATGAGCAATGGAAAAATAGCTGCTTGTCATGTTTATTTAAATTATTATAAACAATGTTACATTGTTTAAACATATGTTTTAAATAGAAATTATTTTGTTCCTTAAATCATATGTTTTAATACAACAGCTGTTTTAATTTCAATATTACATTTGTAGAGAGCTTAACAGATTTTGTCTATTTTTCATGCGTTTTGTATGTAGGCTAATTAAGGATTATTTTTTAAAGGTTGCGTTTGTCTATTATAGACTTATTTTACATCTTTCTCTTCGAAATTAAATTTTCTAAAAGTTCTGTAAAAAAAATTTGGGTTTATTGTACATTTAACATAGTAAATATGCTTCTAACCTAAAAGGAACTTGTTTTTCGGGACCAAGTTTCGCGTATTTCGTCACATATCTTAAAAACTACTGCAGCTACAGGTCTGGAAACGGTTTTATTCAATTTTTCAGTTCATATTACATAAAGAACGCTAAATTGTACATCTTAATTAACAGCCAACAAATACCCGTAGGGCTTCGTTTCAGCAGGGGAACTGAAATTCAGGCGAAATCTTTCGCTAGCCGTAACTCTCTAACGAAGCATTTTCGGACCTATGTTAATTAGAACTTTTTTTCTTCTTTTGATGTGAGGAATCACGCCCTGCCTTATGGGCACCTTTTTTCAGAACACCCTGTATAAAATCTGAGAGGGAGATGGCTTCCAACATCTCCCTACAAGTACAATGAAGATGTAAATAAGTTTAGCCCATCAATAGCTCAGTACATGTTACAGCGCTGTGAACAGTTTATTCATTCATACGTAACACAAATTAATTTAATATCCACTTTTGGCACTACAATTCTGAACACAAGAATATACAATCAGATATTGCCATTTGTTCAAAGTAAGCATTACAAGTCAAAGAGTGTTACTCTGTATTCCTTTCATAAAATTATGCAAAAATGTGTATTCCAACCCCTTTATGTCCTGGGCGCTATACAATACCACCTGTCTACTGTTTCCCTTTTATGATTTAGCACTTGCAATGTGCTAAAAAAACTAGTTACAACAAATTATAATTTTGAAAAATCAGGACTTAAATTTTAAAACTAATACAAAATGTTTAAACTAATTGTAATATGAATTCAACTTTACAGGTAAAACTGTTGTTTAAATTTCAGAGTGCATTTTTTGGAGGTGTCATAAGTCTCCTTTTTACATCCTGGATGGTGTTTGGAGCACAATACGCAATATCAGAGGGACAGTTACAGTTTGAAACAAAACCTGTGTCAGCTGAAGGATGCACCTATCTGTACAATATGTCAAGGACTGGTTCGGTCATACAGTAAGGCTACCATTCTCATGTGAATTAATTTTATGCATCTAGTCTGTAATACATTAATAAGGGCTGTGAACAAATGTATTTAGTCTCTGTGTAGTATATATTGAATGTTTGTCTGGTAACTTCAATTTGTAATAAATCAAGTTTATTAGTGCATCCTCTAATTTAATGTACAATAAATTGGAATGAATAAGAAATTAATTTAGGATCTAATATAAAAAAACCTAATCAATCAACACCCTATCCCTTGTGGCACATAGGGCTTGCAACAGCTTGCTACTTGGACTAAGGGATCTAACTGATTTTCTAAATCTGATTTTGTGTCCAGTAATTGCCAATTTTTATATATAATCATTCTCCTAATTAACTGTTTTTGTACCTATCTGTTTGATTTTTTAACATATTTGCTACTATGCGGCTCATATACGAGTCAGTTCATCATGACAGACTAACATACAAAAATAAACCTGTATCTATAGACTAACATCAAGAGACCAAGCTTCCCATTTGTGTGCCAGACATCCTTCTAGCCTGACATAAAAGATTGAGGCTCTACACACAGACTAGGGAATAAAAACCTTACATTTATAATAATAGTACTGTCCCAAATATGAGCCGTCTGTCAGTTTCGCCAGTGCGGCTCATATATGGGAGGGCGGTCATATTCACATGGCTCATATTTGGGTCGGTTGGTTAATAATTATTTTTTTCTGTTATAATTACAGCAGCGAATGTGTTAAGGGTAAAAGTTAATGTTAAAATATGTTTATCTTACATTCTTGGTAAAAGCAAAAAGTGTATCAAATTTTGGGCTGGACAACCCTGAAGTCCAGACATATAACACTTGAGGAACGAGGCTCAAACTATACTTTATTTAATGAATGTCCCGACTTGACATCAAATGCTGGAACTAGGAGGAGTTAAAGAATAATAGGGACCAATGGCATGAGGATCAAAGTCAAATTGCAGTGCCTTTACGACTTGCATTGTTGCCACTTTTTAGTTCTTTGAATGCACCTGTTTGATAATGCCAATTTGAGTGTGAGTAAAGATATTATTTATATATTGTTCTATTGTATTGTTGTTTGAACCAATTATAAACTCCTCTTCAAACAGAATTCTATCTCATCAGTTTATTAATGTCTGTTGAATGTCAAACGCAATACTCTTGGCAACACCACACATCAGAGCTACACTGAAATGCCACTAAACGTACACATGTCAAGTCGGTTCATTCATTAAATAAAGTATAGCTGAATATCAGATAGTCATGAATTATGTATTACTTTCAGCATTTGAAGAAACCTGCTATAATAACTGTATTCATAATACTGTTATTTTCCACTGTCCAGCCTTGGATTTTTCTCCTTACCCATCCATACATGTACATCATGTTCTGTTGTAGTGACTCACCTGTGACTGAGGTTCTGCCTCTGTACAGAGTGTCGTACATGTGGTATACTCTGCTAGGAGCACTGGTATCAATAATTGTAGCTCTCTTTATCAACCTGAGCTTTCCTTCTCCTGAGACAAAGAGCATTCCTCATAAACTGTTCTCGCCTGTGATACGCAAGTATCTTTCCAAAGAAAAGGTAAGGTTCACAACAAGTCAGCCAACTAATATACCGGGTGTTCAAAAAGTCTGGAACCCCTTAATATTTTACTATATAGTATTAATAAACACAGAACAGTGAAACTCTAGGATTACGTCCTCACTGTGGTTACTGACTTTTTGGCCATCTTAACTGTCCTTTTTCGCTTTGGGGGGACGTCCTGTGGATGAAATCTAAAAAATCTTAAATGTAAGCATAGGTCAAGTTATACCTCATTTTAAAGATCATTGTCAGAGGAATACATTGCCGCAACCCCGACTGAAAAAAGACTATTCGTTTGGAAATTGTAGGCTCTTAAAATTCCAATGAAGCCAAACTTTTGGAGGTTCTTATTTCCAAACGAATAGTCTTTTTTCAGTCGGGGTTGCGGCAACGTGTTCCTCTTACAACGACCTTTAAAAAGACAAGACCTTTAAAATTATAGGTGTATAATTTGACCTATGCTTACATTTAAGATTTTTCAGATTTCCTCCACGGGACGTGCCCCCCAAAGCGAAAAACGACAGTTAAAACGACCAATAAGTCAGTAACTACAGTAAAGACGTAATCCTAGAGTTTCATTGTTCTCCGTTGATTAATAAAATAAATATTAAGAGGGTTCCAGACTTTTTGAACACCCGGTATGTGTTTACATTATATTTATATCCATAGTATTCAACTCATAATGAACAAAGATTCAATATATACTTACTCATTTATCAGTTAGGTTTAATATCAATGACTTTAAATAACATGTATCATAAGCTTCTTAAAAACAAGTAAATAAATTTCTTTAAATGGTATTCATTGTTTAAAAGTATATAGTAAAAACTGTTAGTCACTACATATACTCAAGTTATCAGAATGAATTGTCACTCAGTAAAGATGTAAAAGTTTGTTAGTTTTGCACCATGTAAAAAAGTTAACAAAATCAAAACTTTTTTATTGTTATTTTTGCACTAACTATTACATTACGTTTCTTTTCAGTCTTACCTCGAGAGATTCCAATTAGATTTATACTTATTGTACGGTATGACGTATGGGTTTTTTTATCAGCTACCATTTTTAAAATTATATAAAAGCTGTATTTTATATTTGGACAAATCTCCAAAAGTCATTAGATTATAATAAAAATAAATAAAAAGTGATCTCCTGTCACAAAGCTAAGTCCAATCCATCAAGCCATTTAAGACCTGCCTCACTTATGCTAGGTAATCCCTCCGTAAAACAGCGCAAGGGGCACTCTGAAACTATGTGAACCATTGTTTGGATAGACTTCCCACAATCACTTGACTTATTTACAGTCAATCTCCATTTGTATTTCCAGTAGTTATATCTGCCCATCCAGTTTGGAACCGACTCAACAATGTTCACTCCCTATGAGGAAAGTTCAATCTACCTACAGAAAATGACAGATTGTTAATAAGGAACTTATTTCGTCCATCAAAACTGTACTACCCTATGGCCCAACTAGAAATTTAATCTGCTCATCTGGAAAGCAGTACGTAGAGGTGGGTTTTGAGATTTCAAGCGACCGTTCTAACGTGGGAAATCCTGTGTAATGGGAAAGTGCATGGCATTCAAGATCTTATTGAATTCTTTAAGTAGTGCCTCCCGACGTCTTATTTCTGGAGGAGCTATATTGCACAGCACTGTGAGCCAAGGTAGTGAGGTTGCCATGAGAGTACCACTAATAGCTCTCATGGCTCTTTAAGTTAGACATTAATCCAACTAATACTTATTGTGATGACCCATGAAAAGTTGTTACGTACAAGATGTTTTTGAAGCTATCCTGGAGTGGTTATTTGCCTAACGTAGCTTCACTGTTAAGTTTGTTTGACGTCACTACAAACACCACAAAACCTGCATGGAGGATAACTTAATATAATTTATTAATGCAAAAGGAGAGCTAGAACATCACCAACCTTACCTGAAAAGACAAGTCACTAACCCCTTGCAGTAGATAATAAATACAGACATAGCAAATAACACAAATTTTTAGCGCCACCTGACACTTTCATCGGGTGAGAAGATAATCATATAGTCACTGGAAGTGTCCAGACTATATGTTGTTTGACTGAAATAATACTACCAATGTCCACTTCAAAATATTGCTGGCTATAAGAATTTTTATGTATGCAATGTTCTTAATATCTACATTTTTTTCAGATGCAAAGCTTAAAGCATGAAATACCCGTCATCAGTATTATGTGTCCTGATAGCAGCTGATGAAGTTCCCACCTAACACTTAACAATCGTAACATATGTTTGCCATCTTACATAATGGCCGCCAAATGAAACAACTTCACTTCCTTAAGCAAATTTAAGCATTCCTTAAGCCAATAGTAATTTTAATTAATTATATCACAATTTTATGTCTTGGTGATTAAAAATAATTCTTGGGTAGGTAGTTTTGAATTATTTTTCAACCTTTAAATATTAAATATTGTGTTTTCTAATATACTAATTTTGCTGTTTGACTTCTGGTTTTCTGGTTAATGAGCCACTTCTAACTTTAATAAACAAATACTCTTCTATTTGTACATAGTGTATCTTCCAACTGATGTAAATACATTTTCAATTATTATTGTTACATAGTAATAATAAGTTATATAGTTTAATTATTTTAGACTTTCATACTAAAAAACTACCTTTCTCTACACTATATACAAATAAATAATTAACAATCATATATCTGTTTTCATTCCTGGATCTTAACTCTCAAATTGGCAGGATGAGGGCACCCGCGATTGGCACCGGGGTTTTTGTGTTTCTGAAGTGGCACGGTGCAGATAGCCACACCGCAGACACGCCTGCGAATAACTGTTGTTATAGTATAACCTTAATACGCTATGACTAAGCTTTAGCTGTCTATGGATTCTACGTTAGTTGCCGTTTACAGTGATATGCATTTATTGTCGATTATTTGACTTGGCATAATGAGTTTGCACATGAGAAATTTGTCGTTGTCAAATTTCTAATATTATGTAAATATACGGCCATGGAAATATCTTTATTAATTATGTGTTTTAGACTGTTTATATGTTGACCAGTGTGTCACAGGGAGTGTGTTTAGTGATATTATGATAATATAAAGTAAAATATCAGTATAATACTGAAGGCCTAACTAGATCATCAAATTGTTACACATGTCATAACCTGATTATTTTATATATAACTATTTTTTTACAGCTATAAATATTTAAGTAACCTTTCAATTAAAAAAATGTTTAGAGCTCTTTTTAGCTGAGTTTCAGTATGAAAATGAACTCGTAGTGTTTATAGTAGATATTTAGGAAATTTAAAAATTGTACTGTTTCCAAGGTAACAATTGTTCAGCTTATGCATTGTTTGCAGTTATACATTTCCAGTCAACTTATTTTTACCTGTATCTTATTATATAAAACAAGCCTTAACCGGACAAAATCATTTTTGGCTACAAGGATTTTTAATATTTTCGGGGGTTTTCCAACATGAGAAATCGATTGGCACAGGTCTCAACTCTGGGAAAATTCTGATTTCTGCCTCAGAGGCTCCTAGACTTCCTGTGTTATCAACTTCTAGCAGAAAGAGGTGTATCAAACAAACTATAGATATTTATTACTTAAATCACATTATATTTTGGAAGATACAACATTTATAGGCTCTGCCTCCTTCCCAAATAAAAAAATATGCTCAAAAACCTAAACTTGGGTAATGTTAAACTAAAATACCCAAGTAGGGTATCAAATTAAAGGTATTCATCTCTTTATTACTAATATAACATCAGATTTTAGAAAAGACTATATTTATAAGCTCCATTGCCCCAAAAACAAAAATTCATGGTCATACTGCTTAAGAATCCTGCCGAGGCCGTGGACCGATCTTCCTCACGAGGGAACATGCCAAGATCCACAAATGGGACTGTAGCAGAGTGCCTTAGTGAAGCCACAGGCCGAACTTTCCCCTGCAAGGCCGTAGGCCGAGTTCCACAAAGGGGCTACAGGTAGATGTGAAAGACTTCCGAAACAAAATTTATTAATAACCTACAAAGTAAAGCAACAAAATCGATCCTCAGAGATATATGGATGCTACTTCAGTTTGCAAAATTCAACTAATCGAAGCTTGGTCTCCCGGTACTGATTCATAACGTATATATTTTCTAAAACTTAATAAAATTTATAATATTTTGACTATATTACATTTCTTATTTTATCATCACAACATTGTTTTCTAGGGATATCACCTCCCCCTTCACAATTTATGAAAACAAATTTTGAAATGTTAAGTGTAAAAAAATTAAAATTTTTTAATGTTTATATATTGTGTGGTAATTGGCTATTTTTATTTTTTTTTTTTTTAATAGTTAGCCAAATGTCCGCAAATTAGCCAATAATCACCTGCCTTTTTAGGATAAAGTAACTACCACTTTGAGGACTAAACAAGTACAAACAAGGTGCCCAGCTACTCCTGACTTTTGAATGCTTATAAATAATACTGTAGCTTTTTTAATAACTTACAAAACAGGTACTTGTATACAGAGTTGTCATAAACAAGCCACATGTCATTCAATTACTAAAATTCAAGTACCTTAATAAAAAATTAAATTATAAAAATTATGAAATGATCATAAGTTACATTTTTATATACATATACAGGACGAGGATACATATATTTTTTATACATATAATTTTATATACATATATTGGCATGGGAAGGAAAGGGATCTGATTACTTCAGTGGTGTAACACTAATCAAAATTTTGATTGTGGAGAAGAGTACGGGCAGATACAGGTTTTTAAGGATTTTGGACTTTGCAATCATGTCTATGGCCATTCATGCGTTTTCGAAGGGTTTCACTGGTAAGGCCGATATATTGGGCAGGACAATGCTGACACTGGAGTTGATAAATTAGATTGGTGGAATCACAGGAGTGGTTTCCAGGTATTTTGTAGGTTAAGGAGGAATCAGCACATCAATGGATAACAAAATCCTGTGACTCACCTAATCTGAACATAAGATAGACCACTTCCCCTCAACCCCTTCCCCATCAGCAAACTTCACATATATACTAACTGAAATACTGCATCTATACCTGAGTGTTGCTCTATGGATGTACAACCCCCACCACAGCCACCTACCCAGCAATAGTAGAAGCCATGTCAGAAAGTGCCAGTGGTATTGAAAATTTGTGAGATTATGTCTTTATTTTGTGTTTGTTACTACTGCTCTGGTGTTAGTGAACTTGTCTTCTAAGGTAAGTTTGCTGATGTCCTATCTCTCCAATATACTAAAATGATAAGGATGTAGCTTTTCTTTACGTACAATTCTACTTACGGTTGATTGGGAAACCCCAAATTCACAAGAAACTGCTTTTGTACTTGTTCATGGGTCTCTTGCAAAACCATTAAGAAGATCTTCAACTCCTACATCTTGAATAACATTTCCAACCAAAGAATTATTGGTAGGAAACTACACTTTTACACAAACAACAATGAACGTTGACATAGGTCTGTGCATTCGGGAGTCTTCTATTCGGATAACGGCGACGGCATTCACGACAGCTTTCCGATGAACTATAGTCACAGAACCAGTAAAATAAATGACAATAAAGTCAACATATTCATCAGTAGACGCCATGACCGTTCAACAAAAAAATTACCTAGCATTACCGGCATTAGTTATATGTTACTTACAGTGCGTAATTGAAAATGATATAAAAAAACAGTTTTATAACAACAATACAAAATCAGCTAATTAGAACTATTTAATCCCCAATCAGCTGATTTAGCTGGTACAGAAATAACAGATACTCAGTCATTAGTTTAGTGTTTATAACCAATATCATGAACCCTAATGCTGTATCCTTATCAATATTTTTATGAAATTTCAACTTTTTTCAATTAGTATATTGGAGAGATAGGACGTCAGCAAACTTAACTTAGAAGACAAGTTCACTAACACCAGAGTAGTAGAAAGCAAATAATTTTGATTGAAAAAAAAATTGGCAGACTTGTGTAGACCAAGCCAAATATAGCAAGCACATTACTAGATTACATCCATGGCACATTTTGGATGAAATGACATTCACAAAGATTCGTTTTTTACTTATAAGAAATGCAATTTACTAAAAAACCATGTGATATTTGAATCACAATATAAAAACACACATTTTTATATTGTAAAAATTAAGATTTTTTGTGTATTCTATTTATTTTTATACACAATCAGATTATCTTTAATTGTTTGTGTACATGTTACACACTGAGTTATAATTTTTTAGGTTAAAAAAAATAAGATTCAAAGTTTTATGTTTGGTTTATTTGTTTTTACATTTTTATTTATACAAAATATGATATACAAAAATTGAATCTAGTACAACAAGAGCAGATTACAGGAACTTTGATTATTAAAGAAAAGTCGAAGCAGATCAAAAATACTTTACACGTCATTATTTGGTCAGGATTACAGGTTCGGACAGTCCAATCGTCACAAACAACAACAGAAATAGCATTTAACACGTTACACTTTTAACCTGATTATTTATATACTTTCAATTTCTGATTTTTTTATATTGGAAATATGTTATTTATTCAAATAAAAATGGGGAAGACTTGGAACTGTACACCTGCCTCAGTAACCATATCATAATAAACATACTTTAGGTTTATAGTAAACATATTTAATAAAAAAAAAAGAAGATTAAACATACAATGAATGTCGTAACAATTGTAAAAAATGCGTTCAACGTATAAATTCTGCTCAAAATGCAGATTTAGTCAAGTTAATAAAGGTTTCAACATGCACTCATTTTAAATTTCAAGCTGAAATAAACTCCTAAAATTAAAAATAAATTAAATGTTCTTAAATAATTCAATTAATTACAATATGTGTCATGTAAATGCTTACAAAATGAAACCAAAAATTACCCCTATAAATAGCAATGTGCGTATTTGTACAACATTTGTTATCAGTCAAAATTACATTAAGGCCCTTTACACGCACGCGAAAGAACATACATGTAAAGACATCAGAGTGTGAGCGGAAACGTGCCAGGCAAGTTAGTTCAGTCACTAGTGCTCTCCCACACGATTGTGCGGCCTGTGTTTTTAGTTAGACGCAATATCTTTTGTTTATACAAAAGGCTCTTTTTACTTTCTCTCCCATTTGCGTTAGCATAGAGAAAGTATGAAAGTATTGTGATTGTCCAAAAAAGGTGTTTTTACAAGTTGGTCTAAAAATCCACTTTAAGGTCCCCTAAACCCTAAAAAATGGGTAACAAAAATTTTTTTTGTCTGTCCGTATGTGTGTCTGTGTATGTGAACTTCGCTGGAGACGGATGGATAGATTTTTATGAAATTTGGTATATATGTGTATTAAGCCAATATATCCATACCATTTTTTCTTTTTTTATACTTGTATGGCAAAACCATACAAAAATTGAATTTTCTCAAAAACTGCTCTAACGATTTTGATTACAACAATTTTCAACAATGAAGAAAATTATAATTACAAATATTGTTTTTGTATTGTATTTTATTAATTAGTTACTACTAAACTAGATTGGGGCTGGAACCTACAACTCAAGTTGTTGAAGGTTGTTTCAACAAAAAAAGAGCGAATGCAATTACTTGAGCAATTTGTTTTCTTTTGATGTCCATCTTGAAACTGTTTAAAGTACTTGAATTAAATGAATCTAACATTTGTTAAAATAAAACATTTATTAATTAAAATGAATTAATACCAGAACTAAAATACACGTACACAGCACACAGAAGCTACAGCAAAACTGTGTGTTTTGCATACCCTCAAACACATTCCACTTTTACGTGGTTAATCGTGTGTGAATCGCCTTTAGTCACAATTCTTTCCCTTCTAACAAAAGTTAAACAGGTATTTGCGTGCCAAAGAACGTGTGTTCTTAAACTTGCAAGTTGAGCAGAAAACGCAATCACACGTACTTGAATCGGTGCGTTTTCCCACGTGTAATCCTGCATACTGAAGCACTCGCGGAAGAACGTACGTGTAAAGGGCCCTAATGTCTACTATTACTGTATATAGAAACATGTATTTGTATAAATGGGTACATAAACTATATAAATATATATGTATTCATCCACTTTGAAATTGAATGTCTGGAGAAATATCAATAGTGTACATACCCACTGAAATAGGCCGTACTATTATTAGTTTGTATAATCTATCATGTAAGCTTATCCAGTATTATTAACATTCGTACATTTCATATGTTTAACTAGAATGGGTCATATAAAGATCAATTAAATCTACTATCTTATCAGTAAAATGTTGACTTTTTACTTGTTAATAACAGTTTATATAAAATAGATGCATATATTTTATTGAACTGTGTGTTACTAGGACAAATAAAAAAAATGTTTCATTTTTGTATGCTTACTCAAGTGACCAACGAGTTCCACTTACTCACAACTTGGATACCTAAACATAAATAATATGAACTGAAAATACTTGGTAAAAATTAAACAGCGCATAAATTTTATGGCTCAAAATTCATGCTAGTGTTGTCAGATGTTCATTGTTTATTTATGCTCATTTTAAATAAAATATAATTATATGAATAAATAATAGTTTTTATTGTAAAAGGGGCATATCTTTAAGAGAACATTATGCACACCAGGTTAGCTTCAAAAAGTGCTCATAAAAGTGACATCTTTTTTTAAGTTATAGGTTATCAATAACATTAAAATAATAATAAAATCAATTCATAAACAGTTAACAAAAACAAAAATAGTGAGAAAGCAAATGTGTAAGTAAAACAACCAATAAAATTATATATAACCATCCACTAATACATGGAATCGTCAACAACAAAATAAATACATAACAAATATTCATGAAATAGTATAAAAATGAGCTATTCTTTTAATTGCCCTCATGATAAAATTTAACATTGCCAAAACCTAATATTATACGTTTTTTTTAAATCCAAACTAAATTGAATACAAAGTTTAAAAAATTCTAGTATAAATTAATTGACAAAAGATACTTGAATTAATTAATAGCTCATGCAGATATTCCAATGTCATCAGAGACGGCGTAAACACACAACAACCAGCCATTTTAAAAAATTAAAAATTCAAATCAAGTATGGGGACCATTAGGCAGGTGTTCAAACACACAAAAAAATTAAATTGCAGTGAAAATTTACTTGGATTATTGTGCTTGCTAAGTGAGTAACACGTTTTACATGAAAGCCTACCTTCTAACAAACAGAAGTAGTGATTATATACATTGTACGAGACTTAAAAATGCCTACAAAAAACATCAACTGTCGCTTAAGCTTATTTAAGAAACATAATACAGTAAAACCTGTCATATCCGGCCTAATATGGTGCCCAGATAGTCCAGATAACTTTGAAGCCGGATATAAAATTACCATAATAAAGCCGTGGTTTTCTATAATACTTCGAAAAATGAAACTTTAATGGCTTTCAACAAGCTTCGGATCAGGGTCATGGTGTTTATATCAAATGAAAAATAAAAATGAATTCTTGGTTCTTATTATAGTGAATACCAGTAAAAAAAGCAAATAAGGCTTTTAGTTCTGTGAAGACACATGTGGAGAAAACTGCGTTCGGTTCCATTTTACTCTCTCAGTTGTTCACATCTGACATTTTATCATCAACACACATTTACAGAAAACAGAATGATAGCAGTTAATATTCATTATTAAGGTGCCGATCGTAGAGATGTGGGTGAATACAAGGGTGAAAGAGTGTGATGAATGTAGATGAATGAGTATAGTCATTGTTACTAAGGTTGGCTGTTCCTCAGAAAGAGAAGTTTATTAATAGACCAATAGCTAAGGCAACTATGGGACCGTCCCTAAATTACGCCTGAGGGGGGGTTTTTGGCAGCGTTATGCACTGTCATGGAGGAAGGTGGGGAGGGGGGTTATACACCATGTTACGTAACTATTAAACCTCAACAATCTTTTTGGAACATTCCCAAAATACAAAATTTTAAAAGATTTTAAAGTTAGTAATATATTCTCCCCGAACACCAAAACAATTACTACCATAAATCAAAATATGCTTGAAAATGATGAAAACAAATTGGGGAGGTCTTGGTGACAGTGTGATGTTATTTTGGAGGGGGGTTTGGTATTATCAATACAAGTTCGTTACATGTGGCTCCCCTGGTCTGAAAGGTAGATTTTAGCGTTCCGTAATTTAGGGATGGCTCTTAAGGGACCAACAGCATTATCTGAAATTTTAACCACGTAGTATCGGTCTGAATTTCAGCTAACTAACAGGTTGGATACTCAGTTCTCTTCCATACACAACATCTAGACACTGATTACCACCCAACACAGACATCCTAGACTTCTCTAGTAGTTTCCATGTCGATGGCAATCAATGAGCGGACATCGTGTCAGTTATAAGAGGACCGAGCATACAATCTCTCACCTACAATCTCAATAATATGTTATACAAACTAATCAGACAATTTATTAAAACGCCACTTAAAGAAGTTTGGCATTTGAAGTATCCTAGCAGAGAAAACTGCTATATTAGATCTTGTTAGTTAGCTGAAAATCAGATCAATACAAAGTAATTCAAATTCCACATTAAGCTGTACGTCCTTAGTTTCCACTAATATTGAGCTATTTATAAACGCTTTTTGAGCATAAATCAAACTCAGTAAATAACCAAAATTATAATTTACATTCATGTTATCACTCAAATTTGCATTTAAGTTCACATATCAGCGTATCATATCCAAATAATCTTAGGCATTATCAAATAAACTGGTTTAAGCAATGGTGAGGTTTGGTATATAGCGGACAAACTCTGACTTTCTGGGTCACCCTTATATTTTTAGATTGCAATTTACTATGGAGTAAATTTGTTTCATTCATAAAATCTCATACTTAAGCTTCTTTGAAAAACGTAACAATTTTGCTACAAAAACCAACTATTTTTACAACCTATTAATTGAGTACTTAGAATATCCATATAGACGCAAACATTTTTAAACTCATATGTAAAAAACTTGAATACAATTTTTGTTATTCAATTATTTCAAATATATAACAAAATTAACCCTCACGCTGGCAAAGTCATAATCTAATATTCATTTTTGGCCCGTGTGTACTGGCAGCGTCGTATTTCACAACTCATTTTACAATGCATATTTATTACATAATTTTACGAACACTAAACTAATAAATCGGACTCAACATTATACAGTTTATTTGACTAATTACGCGCTTTCTTTCTGTATGTTCACTTCATATATACTTAGGGAAAAAAATGTTTTTCTAAGTAATTTTTTAGCTTTCATGTTAAGCATAAATTTTATTATACAATGCCATATTAATATATATATATATATTCTGATCAAATCCTGATTTTATAGTAATTTTCAAACAAACGTTTGCACAAATGGTAAAAATGGCCTGCCAGTCAAGGCAAATTTGATCGCCAGTGGGAGGGTTAAATAGTGCTAGGTTGAAGATAATATTTCCTCTATATCTGAGTAGCTCCTTTTTTGCTTAAAGCACCAAAAAAGTCAAATTGTGTACTCTGTGAATGTTTTGACTAGACAAACTATTTATAGTGTACTTGATTTACTTCCTTAAACTATAAAACACTTCTTTTAAAATTATTTTTCAAGCCAACACATAAGAGATTTTTTTAAAGTTATACGATTGTAATAGTTGATGCTGATTGAAAGTTAAGTAACACTTTTTAAAACAGTTAAGACTCTTAGGCATTAGGAATGGAACTACGTGTGACTCACGTAACAATCTGCACCAGTGTGACAAGTATAAGGACTAACTTAGGGTTTGTTTTATCGAGTGTATTTAGAGACTGTTATATTAATCTATCTTATCATGAACCATAGGAAAACGAACAATACGCAGTTGTCTCCCATAATCACAGGCGACACTGTCTTGGACCAATACAATTTGGTGAACAAACACACAGTTATCAGAATGGCCTAATTTAACGATGCGAACAGGTTCACCAGAGCATACATCCCATACAACTAACGATCCCTGGAACAGAAAACAATGAACTGATAAATAATAATAACAAATGATTAACGACTAATTGTTAAACTACACTGAAACCTGTAACTGATTCAAGCTCGTCTTTTTTGAGAAATAATTCACTGTTGATAACTTCTTTGTTGGACTCATTAATTGGTTTGGTTATGTTATAAATAGTTTTGAGGTTATGTTACAGAGCACTGGGCCAGTAATTTTTAAAAA
>JAQJVL010005283.1:0-36694 GCA_035578905.1 Stictocephala bisonia | reverse complement strand
AAATACCCTCAAATAAATGTTGCAAAGTCTCTTCTTCAGATCTGGTCCACTCTCCATCCTCTTTAATGAGGGGTCCCAGTCCTCCCCCAGGGTCCTTAGCCAACACTTTGTGGAGCCTAGACATCACTGAGGTCATTTCTATAGAGGTACAAAAGTTTCTCCAGGATTTCCTTGAGAATCAAAGAACCTCTCGTCTGTAATTTCTTTGTGACTCCCGGTAGGCCAGCCAGTCATCATCACTACCGGATTTATTGGCCTTGCCAAGGAGCCTTCTGGTTCTCCTTCAATGGTCCTCCAATTCGTGAGACCATCTCCTGCTTCGAGCATCCCTTTGTGTCATTAAAGGGCAGTTGTTCTTATAAGAGGTAATTACGACATTAACACGTTGAATGCGGGCGACGTTGATCAACGATGCGCCGCAGTAGCGCGTGTGGCGGGCAGCGTTGTACAATGATCCTACAGTCCTTGAAATATATTGACTCCGTGTGAGGTTAGCCATTGCCCGGGAACGTTGTGTCGCTCGTCGCTTGTTGTGCCGGTCTTTGTGAACATTTCGATGTACTTCGTTTTTGGATACCACCATTTTTGTGTTTGTGGTACCAGTTCTACGTTTTAGTGTTTTTTAGGATTGTTATAAGTAATGTTTGTGCAATGGATGATAGTTTTCGACAAGTTCCACGAGGACACTCATGAGTGAAATATAGTGTAACAATGGCGGTGGGAAGTGTTGTAAATAGTTTTTTTATTTTTAGTATACCCATTTTTTATATTACCATACATTATTAGGACTAACTGTACATTCTCATGCCATTCGATAACATTGTGTGCGAACTTATTATTATCGTGACTAAACATTATTTTTTCGACAGAAGAAGTTTTTTTTGTTGTTGTAAAACTGTTTATTTATTCTGTTATGCAATTATCAATAATGGGACTGTAGAAAATTGTCAACAATTGCCAGCTGAGTAACGCTTACCGGCGCCCCAGGCGGACAACGTTGATCAACGCACCGGAAATGACGTCAATGGAATTGGCCTAATTCCATACCTGGACACCTTCTGACACTACTCTGGCTACAATGGGACTATTTATAAGTTAAATAAAAATTTATTATATTTCAGCCTGGGGCATGCACAATGTTGGGCGATTTCAGCAGTGAACGTGTTAACCCCTCTATCTCTTATAGTTCTAGCTAGTATAGTATCTAAGAAACATAATATATCTAGGCTGTACAAACTGTACAAGCTGGCCTCAATACTATGATTGAGGTTGGCTTGTAAAAAAAACTCACCATTTCCTCCAATCCAGCACCTCGATCCCCGGTCCTCATCTTCCTCTGGGTAGCCCAAGCCTCTTCTTGTCTCTACCGTCGAGACGGTAGCTTTCCATGAAACTCAAACAGAGAGAATTAGTGCCTAAAAAGTCAAGCATTAATCCTACATCTATCTGAGTACTTACCATCTTATTGAAAGGAGTTTCCTGTGGGCAGCATGACTGTAGTCATGCCGACTCTGCAGTATAGCTTCCTCTGCTGGGCTTCCATGACCCTCAGTGAGGCAGAGTCCACTGTGACCACAAGTCTGACACCCGTAGGTGTCTCCTTGCGGTCCAGTATCCTCCACAACTCAGTCTGGGATCCTCCCATGGCTTGATCTTAGGAGTGATGGTCTTCACCCAGTCCACAGTGGACTGGTCTTCACAGACCACCACGACAGCACCTTTCGACATTTACGCATCTCGGATTCTTGGCAGCCAGTCCCCACCAAAGAGCTTGTCCACCTCCGAGCCCACAGCAACCTGTCTCTGAGCTGTGCCTCCTGATCAATTTTAGACAGAGGGAAACCCTCTCTTACAATAGCCACCCTCTGACCAACCTCTGCCACTCTGGCATAGGAAGCCTTCGGGCGCTTCTCTTCTTTTATGGATTTAGGAGTGGTTCCCTGGAACCTAGGCTTTTTCCTAGGTTGACGCAGGGTCCCCTCTCCCGTAGGGGAGGCTTTTAAGTGTGGTTGGTCCGACGAATCGTCCCTACCATGCTTAGGGCCGTTTTTCCGTGCCTTAGCAGGGTTCCCTGACGTGCACTGTAGGTTGCCCCCAGCGCCCGTCTGGTTCCTCGTTCCCTCCGGCACCAGATCTCCGGCTTTCGCCCTCCTCCTTCTCCTTTTCTCTGCTCCCCTGGGCCTTTTCCTCTTGCCCGGTGGATCTGTCAGTGTTCCAGGTCCAGGTTTCCCCGGATCCTGGGCCACTGACGTCTCCTTCACCTTCTCCCCCAGATTCAGCGAGTCCACACATTTCTGCTGGGCTTGCACATCTAGGGAGGGAGGGTGTGGAGAGGATGAGAGAGACTCTTTATCCTCCTCCATATGAGCCTGAGACTCACGCACGAAGGCCTCAAAGACCTCCTGCTTGGTCATAATGCTGCCATACTGGGCAGGGTCCTAAGACTCACCGCCCTTGTCTGCCTCCACCACTGAGCTGGGCTGCTCAATCACCTCTGGCACGTTTAAAACTTGTCCTTCTTTAGTTGCACTCATTTGTTGTATATGAGTTTTTATATGTTTTGTGGGTGTGTGTCAGTGTCGATGTCCCAAGGGCCATCCATATTGCTTTTGCCACCTCCCCCCAAGCATATCCATGCCCCCAAGGGCCCCTGTGGCCTCGGAAGTGCCCCCCTAGCCCGTCTACACAGTCCCATCCAGTCACCAACTGGCAATGTAAACAAGATCGGGATTTTCGCCAGCTGATAGGGCAGCCATCACATGCTGGTGAGGCCAGGTCGGGTCCCTGTACTATCTGGCAGCCCGGTGTGCCATCCCGGTTTTAACGACTGTACCCTCAAGAGCCCTGGGGTCATAGTACTCACGGTTTGGTGGCTCCATTCCTACTTCTAGCCCCTGAGGCAGTGTCATGTACTGGGTGTGGTGTTGAGTCACTACTCCCGTCAGCTGCAAACCTCAGCTGCCCCTGCGGACAGAAAGGGGGAAAAGGTGGCAGCCCCTCTGGGATGAAGAGTAGAGGCTTCGTCCAGCCCGTAGATACCATACTGTACCTGCAGGAAAACGCCGTCAGTAGCCATGCAAGTGCCCGACCATCACTATTCAACCCCGAATCCAGGGCTAAAGAAACAGCAAAGCACAAAACATATTTTAGTCTGGCTCTACAAAAGCGACTAAAATAAATACATAAAGGGGCGATAAAAAAAGGAAAAAATTTGTTATACTAATAAAAGCTGCCATAACATTTAACATGTAAAATTTGTAAAATAAAATCAAAGGGTACAGGAACTAAATAAATACCGTACCATAATAAGTTTTTTACCTAAAGTAAATAAAAGATTACGTACAACTGTTTGACCAAATTAATTAAGGAAAAATAATAATGAACAAAGGATGAAAATTAAACATTACTAAAATCCTGTCGTGTCCGGCAATAACATGAAACCTTTTGCTAGACCTATCCTGTAAAGTATGACAGTTATAAAAAGAGAAAATGATACTGAGTTTACTATATAAAACAATTATGGTACACAAAAATACAAAATTTAATTACATCTAAAAATAAGTTTTAACATGACAAAATAATCTAAGAAATAGAAATCCGTGATTACAATTACGTCGGCACATGGGCCTAACCTAGACCTGCTGAAAATAAAAACATTGTCACAAACAAGCAACAGCTTTTTAATTACTGAAACAACACACACAAAAGAACAAGTAAAATCAATAAACAATATTTTTTAGCTAAACAGTAACAAAAGCGAAAAATTGTACGAACACTTACCTAAACGTTTCTAGCCGCGATACATGTTGTGTTGGCAGCAAAGCTAGAATGGCGAGCTTGCCGGTGATGCCAAGGAACACAGAAAACAAAATCACAGAACACAGAAAATGAACACAAAGACTCTAAAACTAAATGTAACAGAGGAAGACTGAACTGTCCGAGGGAGACAAACGTAATATGCAAATAGCACACTGTTATTTACAAAAATTTAACAAAAAATAATGTGCTTATTTATGTGCTAATGGCTCATTATTACCAGGTAATTTCCATTATAACTTTTGTAAAATTTGTTGTGTATAAAATGATAAATAAAACATAGAAACATGTTTAAAAACCACAAAATTCATGAAAAGCAATGGTGGAGTTGAAAAACTGATTTTCAAATGTGTACCATATACAGTATCTTAGTACTGTACCAATTTTGTTAGTTAAAAAATTGTTCAGTGCTAAGAGTAAAAAACTCTAAATAATGTAAAAACAATTTTTAATTATGCAGCGTATTGGAGCTATTCTAAATTTGTATAAGAAAAATAAATATACAAAATTAAAAAAAAAAAATTGCTAGGCTTGCCAAGTTACCATTGTTTCCTATTTACTCTAAAAACATGTGATTTATGAATTGTAATTTATGTTTTAAATAACTCATGTTTCTCTGATTGTTAAATGTAAACTAACAAAATATATTGTATTTTTTTTTACCTATGTACTAATACACACAATTCAGTTCTTCTCATACTTTATTTAATTTTTAGTATAATTTCAACACATCACAATGCTTACACAATATTTAATTAACCCTATTTAAGTAATATTTAATTAACCAATATTTAATTTGGAAGCTTTTGGTTCAAACTTGCTTTAAATTGTTTATGTTGTTTTTACACATTACTAGGTTTTCCTTGAATATGAAGGTTGTAGTCATATAAAAAAGGGCAAAAAAATCAAGAAAACTAAATTTTAGAAAATATTTTGTTATTACGTGTCTGCAAATGCATTCTAGCATTTGCAGATGACGTAGCTATAATGGCAGAAAAGCTAGAGGATCTAACTACACTGACCAAGGTCTTCATAACAGAAGCAGAAAAAATAGGGCTGAAGACAAAAGATCCAAAAACCAAATTCATGTACTTTACAAGAGACCAAAATTACACCCAAGACCCCCTACGAGTTGATGGTCATGAATTCGAACAAGTACCGAAATTCAAATACCTCGGAGTCACAATTTCAAATAAAAACGCAGAAGAAATTGAGATACAGCAAAGAATAAATTCAGCCAACAGATGCATTTATGCATGCAATAGATTACTATCTTCCAAGTCATTGTCACACAAAACAAAAATTAGGTTGTACAAATCAATAGTCATCCCAGTTTTGCTCTATGGATCTGAAACGTGGATACTAAATAAGAAAGAAGAAAAAAAACTAATTGTCTTCGAAAACAAAGTCTTGAGAAAGATATATGGGCCCACATATGACCAAGGGGAGTGGAGAAGGAAACATAACAGGGAGATTAGAGACCTGTATAACGACGCAGACATTGTGAGTGAGGTCAAAAGTAGAAGACTAAGGTGGGCTGGGCATGTGTTAAGAAGGAGAGAAGAGTCCCAACTAAAGAAAGTTAGCAAAAATAAGCCGGAGGGAAGGCGACCTCGTGGGAGGCCAAAACAAAGATGGTGGGACCAGGTTAGGCTAGATATACAGCGAGTTGGAGCCATGGAAGAGAATGCAGAGGACAGGTCAATCTGGAGAGGCTTTGTTGGTGTGGCTAAATATCACCTGCGATATAGATGGCCCTGGGAGTAAGAGTAAGAGTATTTTGTTATTAATTAAAGAAATAACAACAATAATTATTTTTAGCTTCTATAACTAATCCTATCTTATTAAAATTGTAACAACAAATTTTTAATCTGACAGTTTTCCTTACGATTAGAATACCTCAAGTTATAGACAATAAAAGTGCAAAAATATAATTTTACTTGAAAAATTGCACAATATGATTTTTTACACCTTAACACATTCAGTGCTAAAGCTGTATTATCGTTTTCACGTGTGGCTGCATATATAAGTTAAAAACTTACCCCAATGGCTGAAAATTTTTTCAAAAACTTATTCTTGTGATTGTATAGTATTAATTTATGACTTTCATAAGTAGCCTGTATATGTGGAAAGCTCAATATAATTAATTTTTTATGTATGGCCGTCTAGTCAGCAATGAGCCCCTGGCAAACAACTTTGCCAAAAAATTAATGTCCAAGATTTGTTTACACTACTTTATTATGTAATAAATTAGTTAGTAATATAAGGAATGCAGTAAAACAAATGAAAAAGATTAAAAATGACTATTATCAGGTCAATTTCTAACATTTTTTCACAATTAGTCTAATCTGAGATAAATATTTCAAAACATGCTACAGAACACAATACAGGTTGGTCAGGGCGTTCGTAAACATAAATACAATATTTTTAATTTTTCCTTCTTTGCAGTACATTCTGCATATTTTTTGCTTAATTTCATTCCTAAATTCTCTAAAAAAAAATTAAAAACAGTAATAGAAACTCCAAAAATAACCGCAATCGGAAACTGAAAACCACGTCCATAGTATAATCTTGCCATAAAAGTTTGTCTATTGTCGAGTTTTACTTAAATTCGTTACTGCCAGTATGTGGGTATTTTTGGGTGTGCTGTTAGGGGTACTGTTTAAATAAATCTCTAATAAGTGTCATCAAACAGGTGTCGAAAGTTACCAAAAGGCATGAAAGACTGGCCAGCTTTTATTGAGCTGAAAAAGAAGATCGATGACTTCAATGAATGCTGTCCTTTACTTGAAATGATGGCAAATAAGTCGATGGCAGAACGTCATTGGTTACGCCTGGAAAAACTCTTGGGCTGCCCCTTTGATGTTGATAATGATGAGTTCACTTTGAAAAATGTCATGGAGGCTCCCCTTCTGAAGTACAAAGATGATGTTGAAGTGAGTCACTAATTTTGAAGTTGTAATTTATTTATATAAATATATCTTGTTGGTAATTTTTGATTGTAAATGATGAAGTTTTGTTTTTAAAACATTAGTTATTCATAATGAACAAGTACAGTATAGCTAAAATATAAGATGGGAAATGCAAAATTTAGAAAAATGTAGATTATTGTTTTTTATTAAAGGTTTTCAAGTTAAAAATGGAATATAAAATAGTCTCACAATGCATCTATGATAACGGCAAAACATAAAGCATTTGTCATTATAACAAGAGCCGTAACCATTTGATTGTGAAGTACACATGAATTAAAACATGTTAAAATGATAAATAATTGTATTTCCCTTTCTCTGTCTGTTCATAATATTGTAACAAACAGTCTAGAACTTGCAGGCTAATTCAATGGCCTTTTTATACTTTCACCTTCTTAATTCTTCATGTCATGAAACTTTGCTGCTAACTGCTACATACCAACTCATTTTTTAAATGCTGATTTATAGATAATTTTTTATTAAATTTACTACTAGTTTGTCGTATCTAGCCTTGATATGCCTTGTAAGTGGAGTTTTTATAGGGTGGATAAGTCGGTCTTATTATTCGTATTTCTAGATCTTCTACCCGATTTGCACATTTGAAATAATTCATTTTAAAATGTGAAAATCAAGTTGTAGCATTGAGAAGTACATTGAGGAATAAAGTTGCAAGTTAAATATAAATCTAGCTTGCAATTTGTTTTACAAGGACTGTAACTAGTTTTGTTAGATGATTAAGTAAATATTTAAAGTATAAATCTTACTTAAAATGGATATATGTTGCAGGATATTTGTTTGAGTGCCTTGAAGGAAAGAGACATTGAAGCCAAGCTGAAACAGGTTATATCTGACTGGGAAGGTGTTGTTTTACAATTTGGTCATTTCAAAAGTCGTGGAGAACTTTTGCTCAAAGGAACTGAAACTCAAGAGATCAATGGTCTTATTGAGGAAAGTCTGATGGTCATGAACTCATTGGCCGCTAACAGGTACTGGGTTAATTAATTTTACTGGTTTCTACTGAATACCTGAAACTGTTGCCATTGGTTAACCATTACTAACTGTCAATTTCAGAAATATTTTGTTGATGAAACCATGAAATTAATTTCGGTTCATAACATATTACTATGTGCTCACACTGCAGCCTGAATTTTAGCTATTATTATTTTTTGCTATGATGAAAGTTTTTATCAAGTGAATATAAATTAATTGTTATCTTCATATTTAATTTACCTCTTTTGTTAGTATCCATTCACCCAACTTAATTACTGTTGTTAAGAATTTTTTTTTTTAGGTTTTTTCACAGTAGATAAATAACTTAAGAAAGAAAACAAGAATAGGATTATTTTTTTAGTGGAAAAACTGGATAAATAATAAAAAAATACAGTAAATAAAAACATTTTCCTTGTTCTTGTAGTTCATGTATCTATTAAAATACTATTAGTACCAGTTGCTTGGGATCAATACACATTTTCTTATCATAATATTTATTAATATTATCTGAAACAAACATGTCAATTAACAAATGTTGAAATTTGTACGTTATTATACATTGATTGGAAATTTTGGGAAGTATCCCAAGTGGATGCTCAAAAGGGTCATAAACTAGAAAAATAAAACCTAATCAAGCCTATTGTCTCACAATCTATTGCAATTCACTTACTAATAATAAACTTGTTTTGGGCTTTCTAAATTCATGATATATCCTGATTTTGTTTTATTACAATAAGAAATTTAACGTACAGTGATAATCTTAATGTATTTCAGATACAATGCTCCATTTAAAAAGGAAATTCAGCTGTGGGTGTGGAAATTGGGAACTACAGCGGAGATTTTGGAAAATTGGCTCATTGTACAAAATCTATGGGTTTACTTGGAAGCTGTTTTTGTTGGAGGAGACATTGCCAAAGAGCTTCCGGGAGAGGCAAAGAGATTTGCTGTATGTAAATTATTATTACTATCTAAATTACTAATATCAATATTAACAACTTTGTCTCTTAACTAACTACTTAGCACATTAACTGTCACCAAATATATGAACTAACACACAAACTTGCACTACTTAAAATTAAAATGAAAAATAATCAATTAGTTATGGTAGTTGGGAATGTGTAGACAATAATAACGATGTATTAACATTCCTCGAGCCAGTTCCATCTTACTCTGCTTCAGCAATGTAAAGATATGACTATAGCTGGAATCTTAGTCATGAGCATGCATACAGCAGATGTTCTGCCTTTTTCAAGGTAATTTTTCTTCAAGGTAACAGGATTTCTTTGGCATCCCAAAACACACCTTTCCGGCAGATGCAGTCGACTTAGCTTACTTTGGAGTAGTAGGGTTTTGCCGTTCCTGGCCCAGTATTATCTAGGGTGGATAATCCACCGTAAATTTTAGATTGATAATTTCATAATTGGTTAGATTGATAATTTCACAGTTTGCTTGGATTGATAATTTTTCATGGTTGAAAATGTTGTGTTTGCCGTTCCTGGCGCAGTGCTAGGCGTGAATTTTGATGGGGAAAAAATATGAGTGTTGAATGTTCTAGTTTTACGCGTGGGGTTGAGTTTTGGTGCGCGGTGAATCCGGCCAGAACGCCGGTCGAGATTTCTACAGTGGCATCGTTTCGCGGAGCGCTGTGTAGGCAGTCCCGGCGGCGCGGTGTTTGTGGAACATTATAAGTGATTCGATCGCGGCACCCATTCCCCCGCTGGGTTGTTTGACACGATAACATTCGCGCGGTTGTTTGCGTGAGATTTCGGTGGTGGATGCGGCTGCTCCGTCACTTGGCTGTCATCTTCCCTCGTCACCTTAATACAATAATTTCACATCTTCCACAATACTCCAAAAAGTCTTGCCTTAACGTTCGCGTATCGTTCAAGTAACGTTCAAGTAACGTTCAAGTATCGTTCAAGTATCGTTCAAGTATCGTTTAGGTTTCGTTTATCTTCCCTCGCCGTCCTCGTCGTTTCTTCACTCTTCCACTCCAAAATACGACAAATGTTCAGGGTGGTCAGAGGAGACAGCTAACTCCATGCAAATGGCTACTTATAAGACTAATGTCAACTCATCAGCACTTCCCTCGTCATCCTCGTCGTTTTTTCACTCTTCCACTCCAAAATACGACAAATGTTCAGGGTGGTCAGAGGAGACAGCTAACTCCATACAAATGGCTACTTATAAGACTAATGTCAACTCATCAGCACTTCCCTCGTCATCCTCGTCGTTTCTTCACTCTTCATCTCCAAAATACGACAAATGTTCAGGGTGGTCAGAGGAGACAGCTAACTCCATACAAATGGCTACTTATAAGACTAATGTCAACTCATCAGCACTTCCCTCGTCATCCTCGTCGTTTCTTCACTCTTCCACTCCAAAATACGACAAATGTTCAGGGTGGTCAGAGGAGACAGCTAACTCCATGCAAATGGCTACTTATAAGACTAATGTCAACTCATCAGCACTTCTGAGTGCTAACGATATGGCTTCAAAGAAGCAATGTCCTACTTGCAATGCGTTTGTACATGCATCAAATATGTCTCGACATCGTAAGACGAAAAGATGTATCGCAGCTTCCACAGGCTACCAATCAACGGTGCTAGCGCTCGGACCTCTTCCTTCAACCACTACTGTATGTCCTCAGAAGGAAACTTGTCCAGCATGTGGTGTTGACGTTCTGGCTAAAAATATGTCACGACACCGTAAATCGAAACGCTGTTTGAGTATCGCAGTTTCAAATAATCCTAACACAGCAATGCCAGTACTCAACCAGGCATCAAACTATTCGCAAAAGAAACCATGCCCAAATTGTGGAATTGAAGTGACTGCATCCAACATGTCACGGCATCGTAAATCGAAAAGATGCATCACGACTTCTTCTCCTGAGCAAACTACTGCAGTTCCAGATATTCAGACTAGCTCAATTTCGAATGATGCTACAAAACAGGCATGTACTATATGTGGCACCAAAGTTTCTATTCGTAATATGCTTAGACACCGCAAATCCAAAAAGTGTAACACTAATACGATGCTACGCAACAGAGTCAAACGTTTTGGAATCAAACCAGCTCTAGAATCGGTAATGTGTTGGGTATGCGAAAAGTCTATTGTAAAACCTAGATATGCCTCACATGTAAAATCGAGGGTTCATAAACGAAGGGCAATGATGCATCCATACTCCACAGAATCGGTATTGTGTGAAGTATGTGAGAAGACTATCGAAAAGTCTAATTTGGTTTCCCATGTAAAATCTGAGGACCACAAACAAAGGAGGATGATGCTACCTTCGGATTTCGTTGTGTCCAATCCAACAATCAAAAGAATAGAGGAACGTTTTGCTCAACGACTTCCAGCCTCAGGTCCTGAAATATCCGAACTTGTTGCAAAATATCCGAAGTCGAAAGTTAATCGCCGGCCTGTAAAATCACTCCAGACATACGATGAAGATTTTGTGAAAAGAAAACGTACGACACCAATCAATCCCATAGCTTACGCTCGCAAGACAAACAAGCGACCAAATAGTCCATTGCTAGATGATGCTTCCCCAATATCTTCTCCTCCCTCTGACTTTGAGGTAGATTGGTCAGCCCCCATTCCTTCTCCAATCAGCCCACTACCTGATTCTCCGATTGCTTCTCCCAAGTCAAAGCCCGAAGATCATGATAGTTCTGATCCTGAATCATATTTGAGGGAGGCTGACATAGATAATGTTATAGAATTATTGGGTAACGTAATCTCAGAAGCACGTAGAAATCCAAATTGGAACGAAGCTAAATTTAGAGATGCCATATCTGATTTCGATTTGTCATTTTTAGACGATCCTAAAAAGGAAGAAGTCGTGTTTGAACCACCAAAAAGAGTTGTCCATTCGGATTCGAATAAAATTAGAAATATAATGGGATCTCCACCTCATTCATCAGAGTCTACACATAATCAGAGTTGGGATGAAGATGATCTCGATTTCGATTTAACATATTCACCTAAAAAAAAACAACATTAACGAGGAATCGTCATTGAATATACTAAACAGCCCCGTTTATGGATCTCCACTTCACTTTCCAGACAGTCCCTCATATTCACCACTGAGTCCAACTGATAAAAGAGAAGAAGAAGAAGACGATCTAAGTTCAGATTCAGATTCCGTGTGTGCTGTAATTGAGAACCCCAAGTTCAATAACGAGGAATCGTCATTGAATATACTAAACAGCCCCGTTTATGGATCTCCACTTTACTTTCCAGACAGTTTAACTGATAAAAGAGAAGAAGAAGAAGACGACGATCTAAGTTCAGATTCAGATTCCGTGTGTGCTGTAATTGAGAACCCCAAGTTCAATAACGAGGAATCGTCATTGAATATACTAAACAGCCCCGTTTATGGATCTCCACTTTACTTTCCAGACAGTTTAACTGATAAAAGAGAAGAAGAAGAAGACGACGATCTAAGTTCAGATTCAGATTCCGTGTGTGCTGTAATTGAGAACCCCAAGTTCAATAACGAGGAATCGTCATTGAATATACTAAACAGCCCCGTTTATGGATCTCCACTTTACTTTCCAGACAGTCCAACTGATAAAAGAGAAGAAGAAGAAGACGACGATCTAAGTTCAGATTCAGATTCCGTGTGTGCTGTAATTGAGAACCCCAAGTTCAAAAATAAAAACAAACCAGATAATCCAACGTTGGAAAACTCGCCACAGAACAATGTGGATGGAGAGAAAGAAGAAACATTCGAACTACAATCACTGGCCGAGGCTATCCGTGAAAAACAAACCGCTTTCAAGGGACGATTGAAAACCTACACTATTGCTAATCAACTAGCATTCAAAGATGTGTTCCGTTTCTTTAATGCGTATAAACCCCTAGTCATTGAGCTGATTGAAAATGAAATATTGAAAAATAACCTAAAAGCTAACGTTTGGTTTTTCGCTGTTTACAAACGGCCAGCAGATGGCAAGGTTATTGAGCGAACCATGAATTTCAAAACGAAAAATACAGTACTACTGCCCACTTCAGATATATCAGAATATTACGATAGCACAAAGCAAAAAATCATGACCCAGATGGAGGAATTTCAGGAGAACGGATCGCAATGGACGCTCAAAAATATTGAAGGCATGGAAATTAGATTGAACAAATATATCCCCCTGAAGGGAGCTAGCTACATACCACTACCTCCAGCTATTGAAAACCGGAAAGCTGTTATCAATGTGGAAAATAACGATCAAAAGTGTTTCTTGTGGAGCATTTTAGCCGCACTTTACCCAGCAAAGAAACATTCTCAACGGGTGAGCAAGTATAAAGCACATGAACATGAATTTGACGAATATCTTAAAGGTATTGATTTCCCGGTACAGACTTCCAAAGTTTCAACATTTGAGGAACGTTCCGGTATTTCAATTAACATATATGCTTATGACGAAAAGTTTATAATCTATCCTCTCCTAGTTACAAATGAAGAAAAAGTACAACACGTAGATTTGTTGTATATGAAGAATGAAAAGCAAGCTCATTACTGTTACATAAAGAATCTGGAAAAATTAGTGAATTCACAAGTGACAAAAAATGGACATAGAATCTGGCTGTGCAGACGGTGTCTTCAGCATTTCGGAAGAAAGGATTTGTTAGATAAACATAAATTGGACTGTGGGAACCACAAAGCTTTGAGAGTTGAGTTGCCAGATGAAGGTGCTTTCATCGAATTCGGACAATACAACTGCTCGATGAGAGTCCCGTTTGTATTCTACGCTGATTTCGAATGTTGTTTGATTCCAATAAAAGAAGCACAAAAGGAGAAGGATCCGACCGAAGGAATCACAGAACCCTATACCCTGCGATATCAAAAACATCGACCAATAAGTTTCTGTTTGTATGGAACACACGACAGAGGTATTTATAAACCACCAGTTAGTTATTTCGGCGAGGATGCAGCTTCCAAATTTGTAGATACATTAATATGTGAATCGGAGGAAATCTTTAAACGCTACAACAGGGAGAATGCGGTTCCAATGTTACCACTGACTGATCTTGAATTGAGAGAGGTTGAAATCACTAACAGATGTCACATATGTAGAAGAGTATTAGAAGATGACCGCGTGATGGATCATGATCATATAACCGGTAAATTCAGAGGTGTTGCCCATAACAAATGTAATTTGAATTATAGAGTGCCTAATTTCATACCCGTCTTCATTCACAACTTGGCTGGTTATGATACACACCTATTCATTAAGCAATTCGGAGAGCGTGGTAACACTATCGATATAATACCAAACAACGAAGAGCGGTACATTTCGTTTACTGTGAAGGTGGAAAATGGTATTAAACTACGATTCCTTGATTCTTTCAAATTTATGAGTCTCAGTTTGAACACTCTCGTAAGCAACCTCCCTAAAAGTAAACTAATGCATACTATCAAACACTATGAGAATGAATCTGTAGATCTGCTACTGAAGAAGGGTGTCTATCCATACGATTATATGGATTCGTTGGACAAGTACAATGAGACATCACTACCGCCAAAATCAGCATTTTATAATAAATTAAATAAGACCAATATCACAGAGCAAGATTACAAACACGCTTGTATGGTCTGGCATGATCTAGGAGTTAAAGACCTAAAGGAATACACACTGTTGTACAACACTACAGATGTACTGCTACTGGCTGATGTCATGGAAAATTTTAGAGATGTTTGCATGGGAATATACAAATTAGATCCGGCATGGTATTTCACAGCACCAGGTCTAGCTTGGAGTGCGATGCTGAAAACTACAAATGTAAAACTTGACCTATTGTCTGATGTTAATATGCAACTGATGTGGGAAAAAATGGTTTGAGGTGGAATATCTCAATGCTCGAACCGTCACGCTAAAGCTAACAACCCCTATATGAAAGATTATGACTCAACCCTTCCATGCACATATCTAACCTATCTAGATATGAACAATCTTTACGGTCATGCGATGAGTCAGCCGATGCCGATAAAAGACTTTCGCTTGGTGAAAGATGGAGCTGACATTGGTGCAGATATAGAGTATTTCGATGTTACAAAAATTAACGATGATGATACAATCGGTTATATACTTGAAGTTGACTTGGTGTACCCTGAAAACCTACACGATCAACATTCTGATCTCCCCCTAGCTCCTGAGCGAATGTGTCCTCCAGGGTCTAAAGAAGCAAAATTACTAACCACTCTATACAACAAAGAAAGATATGTTTTACACTATCGTAATTTAAAACTCTATTTATCATTGGGTATGCAGGTCACGAAGATCCACAGAATAATAAGTTTCGTACAGTCAAAATTTCTCGAAAAATATATCAACTTAAACACGAAGTATCACATAAAAGCCCAAAACGACTTTGAGAAGGATTTCTATAAACTGATGAATAATGCAGTATTCAGAAAGACTATGGAAAATATTCGGAACCGTGTAGACATTCGTCTCGTTTCAAAATGTGATCAGCTTGAGAAATTGATTGCCAAACCTAATTTCGCGAGCCGGACGATTTTCTGTGAAAACTTAGCTGCAGTTCATATGGCTAAAGTAAAAACGAAATTTAACAAACCCATATATGTAGGTGCGTGTGTTCTCGACGTATCAAAGTTGATGATGTACAAATTCCATTATAATGTAATGAAAAAACGTTACGGCGATAAAATATCATTGCAATATACAGATACAGATTCTCTTACGTACAAGATAGAAACAAGTGATTTTTATCAGGACATGCAAAGTATGATTAAATATTTTGACACTAGTGATTATGCAGAAAACAATCCGTACGGTATGCCCCGAGTTAACAAAAAAATATTGGGCAAAATGAAAGACGAACTAAAGGGTTCTATCATGCGAGAATTCGTCGGGCTTAGATCCAAAATGTACGCGTATCAATTAGAAGACGGAGAAAAGAATGACGAAAAAAATAAACTAGATAAACTGAAAACCTCCAAACGATCTAAAGGGGTTAAAAGGTCTGTTGTGGAAAATGAGATATCATTTACAGACTACAAAGAGTGTCTGTTCAAAGGGAAAACTAAATACACATCTATGAACATGATACGTAGTTCAAGGCATGAACTATTCAGTGTTGAGCTATTCAAATCATCACTGAGTAGTAAAGATGACAAACGCTACATATTAGAAGATGGGATCAAATCACTACCCTGGGGACATTATAAAATACCACACTTATAAGAACCCATCTGGAATGGATATCAAAGTGTATGTTAATGACTACTTCGACAACGACCTGATACCGAGACCACTACGCTGTTTAATTGTTGGTCCGTCCGGTAGTGGGAAAACGAATCTTTTGCTGAACTTTATTTACGACGGCCAAGGGTTAACATTTAAGAACTTGTACGTGTTCAGTAGATCAATCGATCAGACTGCGTACTCTAACCTTCGTGACATGTACGCCCAAGTTGGGGTGAAGTTAGGGAAACAGATAGCGTTTTTTTATACAAGCTGCGAAGACCTAATCTCAGTTGATGAATGTGAACCAAATTCGTTGGTGGTTTTCGACGACTGCCTTCTTGAAAAACAAACCCCAATAAAAGAATACTTTATTCGAGGTCGACATAAACTCATATCCTGTGTGTATTTCAGCCAGAGCTATGGGCGTGTGAATATGCAAGTAATCCGTAACAATGTCAATCTACTTTGCGTGTTCAATCAGAATAAGCACTACAGCAAGCGAATATATGAAGACTTTGTCGGCTCAGATATGTCGTACATCCAATTTGAATCTATGTGCAAGAAATGTTGGAGTCAACCACACAGCTTTCTATCTATTGACATGAACAAAAAAGTACACTCGGGAAAGTACAAATGTATGTTAAATGAAAAACTTATACCCAAGCCAGTTGCAAGATAAAAATATAACAGACTGTATTTAAATAAGTATGCCACTATGGCTAATGTATTGGAAGCAAAACGTCTTGAAGAGCTACAGCGAGAACTTATACGCAAATTCAGAGCAACTGAGAAAGAGGAGCGGTCATCTGGTTCTCGACCATCAATAGAGCACCACCCTTCAGAAAAACCACCCAACATTTTGACTCCGCTTCCTAAGGAGTCTGAGACTTTAACGGTGGTAAAAGCCAAACAGTTGGAGGAACTGAACGATAATTTGAAGAATGAATTTTCCAGTGTATACGTGCAAGAAATGCAAGAGATGCGCGAAAGGCAGAAAAAGTATGAGCCCATAACGAATGCAATCAATAAACAAAAAGAGAAAGATGCAGTCAACGAGGCTAAAGAAATGGAAGAACGTAAAAGACTACGTATGCGACAACTCATGCGAATACCATTAACGAGATCTGGTACACCAGAAGGACGAAGCCCGTTGACTGAGCGTTCTGACATAGATACTCCTTCACAAGAATTGAATCAATCGTTTAAACAACTGATGGATACAAAGAAAATTACACTGGGATTGACTGCATCAAGTTATTTACCTAAAGCCCGAGATGCTCAGTTCGGTATTTGGTACGATGACAATGCTAATCAAGCTAAAATTGGATCCGAGCCGATCACGTTTAATCACGACGATATCGTACTAATAAAAGATCAAAAAACTTACAAAGGCACGGATGGTCTTTGGCGTCTTTTGACGAAGAACGATTACATTAGTGATGACAACTATACGCCTGACGATTGGAATGCATACAAAGATATATTGCTCAGAACAAATTCCATATTTCAGAAAAACGATCCTCTTTCAAATCGACCGAAAGCGAGTCAGGGTCGTAAATGGAAACGCATGATCAAACGAATTTGGGAAGAAAATATAAAGACTGACAATAATGATGAAATGACTGGGTCTGGGTTGGCAGTCTACAGCAGTAGGCCGGTAGAATACAAATACATCAACAATCTCAATGAACTGGTAAAACGATTGAATTACATTTACGCTCAAGAAATGGCCGGCAACAACAATTTTCATAACGAGAAACTATCTCTCGTCAAATTCATATACGACAGAATGGAAGAGTTAGTGCAGACTCCACGAGGAACAAAATATCTAGTACGTTGTCTTTCAGCATTACCGGAGAGTGTGATCGAAGGGTCTGGGCTTTTGAACGATATCATCAACAATCTACCGTTCGAGCTTCATGCTCCACGCAATTTGCAATTTGATACGTACAATTTTTGTGGACCCGGTACAAAACTAGACGAACCTAGAGGAGATAAAGGAATCAACCCACTTGACGAGGCGTGCAAAGAACATGACATTTGGTACAGCAAACACAAAAATACAGAAGACAGATGGGTGGCCGATCGTGAGTTGCAGAAGAAGGCGTGGCGTAGAGTCATGGCACCTGATGCTGATTTGAATGAACGTGCAGTTGCTCTTGCTACAACCGGTGGAATGTGGCTGAAACGTAAACTCGGCATGGGTTTGGGTACGTCCGGTTCTATGTACCCTATGTGAATACTATAAGTGGTGATATATTTCACAATGAATAGAATAGAATAGAATAGAATAGAATATTTTTTATTGTCAATAAATATTTCACAAAATACATTGACTCGTCACATATACAACTATTTACAAATCAAAATCTCTTGCAGTCCATTGTTTATCCTCAAACTCCTCCAATGAATAAAATGCATTTTTACAAACAAATCTTTTTAGTCTTAATTTAAAAATGCTATCTCTTAATTGTCTAATGTCTATTGGTATTCTATTGTACAATTTACTTGCTAGAGTTAGTGGTTTTTTAGCAGACTTAGCCAGTCTTACCTGTGGTAAATTGATAAGGTCTCTAGATCGGGTATTGTAATTGTGAATGTCACCCCTGCACTATATTCTATCAAGGTTAGCCCTAAGATGCATGATACTTTGGTAAATGAACAAAGAATATAAAGTTAGAATTTTTGTACCTTTAAAAAGTTCTCTGCAGTGATCAAACTTATCCGATCCTGTAACTATTCTGATAGCTTTTTTTTGGATAATAAAAACTTCTTGAGAGTAGGGAGATGAACCCCAAACAATCAGGCCGTAATTTATGTGACAGTGAAAAAGTCCGTAATAAGCCTGTATTAGAGCATCCGTTTCAAGCTCTCCGCATAATCGTTTCAGTGCAAATATACTTGAGCTTAGTCTTTTTTTAAGTTCGATTATATGTTGATGCCAATTTAGAGTTGAATCAAATATTAAACCCAGGAATTTTGAATTTTGATTGTTGAGTTTTTCCGGATGATTTCTAAGACCGAACATCATAGTACTGGTTTTGTCTTTGTTTAATATTAGGTTGTTATCCAAAAGCCAGTTTCCAGCTAAATCTAGATTAAATTTAGACTCCTCTTTTAGTTGATCATAATCAGAATTCCTTGTAAGAATTGTCGTATCGTCTGCATAAAGAATAGTCTGCGCAGGTAAATTTACAGGTAGGTCATTAACAGCAACTAAAAATAAGAGAGGCCCAAGAACGGAACCCTGGGGAACACCGGCAGTCAACGCTTTACAGCAAGAATTTCCAGTTTCTGTGTGCACGTATTGATTTCTGTTGAGGAGATATGAATTGAAAAGTTTTAATGCAGTTCCTGTGATTTTGTAATGCTTTAATTTTTCCAATAGTATACCATACTGTACTCGGTCGAAGGCCTTGCTGAGGTCACAGAAAGTGATCGCAGCAAGGTCTCCACCTTCATAGCTATCGAGAATTTTGTTGACTAAGGAAACGATCGCATCTGTTGTAGATAGTCCTTTACGGAAGCCAAATTGTTCTTTACATATTAGTTTATTGCTTTCTAAGTAATACATCAGCTGCTTGCCTATTATTACCTCAATAACTTTTGACAACACGGGGACTATGGCTACTGGTCTAAAATTACCTATTTGATCCCGGCTACCTTTTTTAAAAATGGGATGCACTATTGCAGTTTTCAATATATCAGGAAATACGCCTTGTCTGATACTGGCGTTAATTAATAGTGTTAGTGGTGTTACAAAATTGTCTATTGATTCCTTAATCAATAAGTTGGTTAACCCAAAATGATCTTTACTTTTTTTGCAAGCTAATTCTTTTACTACTTTAGTAACATCTTCTTCTTTTACCAAGCTAAATTTAAAATCTGCTACATTTTCGGATACAATATTATTTGATAAATAAACACTAAAGCTATTTACATGGGTTACAATGTCATTATTGCCAACATTTATGAAAAAATCATTAAACTCATCTGGGGTAAAATTGTTTTTAGTTGCCTTGTTACAATGCTTTTTCTTAATATTAACAATGTTCCATAAAGTTTTGGTTTTATTCTGTGAGTCACGGATCAGATCTGCATTGGCCTGCTTTTTAGCTTGTTTTATCTTTGACCTGTACTCGGTTTTTTTAATTTTGTATTCATCTTTGTAAAATGCAATACCTGTTGATTTGTAAAGATTATACAACATGTCCAATCTATCCTTTAAAATTCCTAACTCCGAGTTGTACCAACTTGTTTTTGTGCTCTTTCTAGGTTTAAATTTGTTTGATTTTGATTTTATAAAACATAATTTATAATAATAATCTATTGTATCTACAAGTTTTTGAAAACTTAGATTAATATCTTGTACTGCCATTGTCACATCTCGCCAACTTTCCTTATTTAAATAATATTTAAATTCTCGTATACTATTAGAATTAATTTTTGTTACTAATGTATTATTGACATTTATTTGAAATGTATCATTTTTTGTTTGTGAATTGAAAGAAAATATTTGACCAAGGTGATCACTTATATGCATGTTAACTACAGTGGATGTAAAATCTGTGGATAGAGAGGTGAAGATATTGTCAAGGCAGTTCCACCCACGAGTGGGTTCAAAAATTGTCATTTCTAATCCATACATCATGAAAAGGTTCACAATATTCTCTCTATTTTGATTTTGAGTTAGAAAATTAATGTTGAAATCTCCACAAACAATAGACAACTTATCTAAGCGAGTGATACAGCTTAACATTCTTTCTATTGTTGATAAAAATAAATTAATATCTCCATTGGGACTTCTGTAGACAGTAACTAGAACTATGTTTAAATTTAATATTTCTACACTTGCCAATTCACAATCTATTTCAATTGACATATTATTTATTTTGTTCATCACCCTAAACTTAGAACAATCAAATTTAGTGAAAATTGCAGCACCTCCATGTACCCTATTAGTACGACAAAAGCTAGTAGCCAGATGTAACTCGTTATTTATTACATATTGTTCTATTTCTTCTTGGACCATCCAATGTTCAGTTATACATAAAAAATCTATGTTTAATTCGTGAACAGTGTTATCTAATAGAGCTATTTTGTTAAAAAGACTTTGACAATTTTGGTGGTAGATCTGTAATTTAGTTTTTTGATTTTTAAGTGTTGAATTTTTTCTATCATCTATTGTAATTAAATTATTAGACTTATCCTGATTCATACTAAAAAACTATCGTTTACATTAGGAGGAGTTTGGGTCTTAGATTCGTTGGTTGAGGGTTCGGCAGTCAACGGTGTAGGTGAGACGTTGATTGTGGATGTCCTAGCTGGTTGTTGATCCTGGTCTACTGGTGAAGCGTCAGGTAGTGTGTCAATGAAGGTGTGATTATGTTCAGTTGGTTTGGGCTGCTTATTGTTTAAATGTGTTCCAGCCACCGCATTACAAATAAGTTTTGCTAGCCATGATTTCCCTCTTCTATTGAAGTGCATGCCGTGCCTGGTGTGTAGGTGTTGTCCAGCTTTACTAGCTTCAACGAAGGTAACATTCGTATTCAAGTGACAAAATGCTTTCAGGGTACTATTTTTTTTCTCTATCTCCTCATTCACACAGGACCACTTTGGCAAATCATATCTGAGGGGTAGATCAACCAAAATAATTTTTGTCTTACTATACTTTGTTATTGTTTTACTTATTGTCTCAATGGCAAGGTGAGCTTCATTACATGATACATCATTTGATCCACAGGCTATTAGTAAAATATCATCTGTGCTAAGATTTACACCATCAATATTGAGATAATTTAAAACCTGATTTGCCCGTCCTCCTGGGTACACAAAGCCTACTGCTTCATGAGACTTAAGACGCTGATTGATAAGCCGTGACAGGTCCCTACCATGACTATCTGCACATAGGAGTATTCTATTTAAAGGAGAGTCTGTAAATACAACAGGATCACTATTTATTGAAGTGTCTTCGGAGTTAAGTATAGAGAAACGGTTATTATTTTCAAAACAAATAGATTTAGTGACATGTTGGGGTTGTTTTGATTGAGATTGATGGACTGTTTTGGACCTAGTATCCTGGACTGGAGGGAAACAATGCATGCAACCTATATTAGCATTGTGGTTGCGTTTCAAGGAATTTGCTGCAAATTTATTTTCATTTTTATCAAGCTGTAGTTGAAATTTCTCACCTCTTAAATTTTGTATTGTTGTATTTAGAAGTTCTATTTCTTTTATTAACTGTTGGACAATCTTTTCATTTTGATTTAAATCTTTCCGATTTTTATTTTCCAAATCACGGATGTTGTTTTTTAATTGATCAATCTTTTCAAAATGTTTGTTGTCAGGTGCAGGGCAGGGTTGGATATTTTCCATCAGCTTGAGATTCTCTAGTTTAAGAACCTTAATTTGTTCATTTAAGAAAGCAATGTGTTTTTTAAACTCAGTTTTTTCTTCTTGTTCTCCAGCTTTCACTTCTTCTGTAAAGAGTTTATTTTTATCTTTTACAGTTACACTTAAATTTCCACAGCGATTTTTTAGGCAAGTGATTTCTTTATTCAATTCAATTATTTTCTCCCTTAATTGAGTGTTATCAGTTTTTAACACATTAATTTCACTTTGCAACAGTAATGCTGCCTCTTCTGCTTCTTTTTCAAGTTTTTGCAATGAAACGACTGTTTTTTTATTGTCATGTTTAAGTTGATAAAAAGAGTCTGATAAGTGAACAAGATTCTCACTTAGTTCAAGATCTGAAATTTCCTCAACATTGGACAAAAAAATAGAACTGACTTCATCCACTGTTTCATCCAAACTAGGAGGGTCTCTGCTGGTACAAAATTTTTCCATAGTTTTTTGTGATGAAATGCTAGTTGTTACAAGGTTTTTTTCCGAATAGGATGATTTTTTATTTTTTGTTGCCTCACTAGCAGTTTTAGCGGTTTGATTGTTAGATGGCATAAAATTAAAGTCTTCAATTTTTAGAGTTGAGTTTTTACGTTCACGAATTAATTTTAGAAGTTCAATTCTTGACCTGTACTTATTTCCCTCAGGTGAAAAAAAAGTATACGTCAATTTTTCCTTTGCTTTTACCAGTTTGTCTTACAACTTCTTCCCTTTTCCACCCTTCAGGGGCTGATTTGATCTGTTTTGATTCCATTCAATTAATGTAGAAAAGTCAGTCAATTGATTAATTAGCACACACAAGTAACTACTCAATTCATCACCAATGAGTGCCAGCTGACTTCAATTAAGTAATATTATTTCAAGAAAAGAAACAAATAAACAAAAGCAATTGCAATATTAATACAAGTAAAATGTTTCCAAATTAAGATATTTAGCAATTGCAATATTAATACAAGTAAAATGTTTCCAAATTAAGATTATATTAGAATAGAATGGAAGCGATCTATACCAAGTTTATGGGCGGTGTTGTGAGGAGTGAGTACAGGACTGTTAACGCAGTATCTGATCTCAATTTCAACACACCGAACAACTACACTGTGTTCAGATTGGACCATGGTGATGCGTTTTACGATTCTCGCATAATGTTTCACATTCAAGGTGAAGTCGTGAAAAAATCAGACGGGTCGGCATACCCAAAGAATTCTACTATAAAACTTGTTAACAACTTCCCAGCTTTCCTGTTCTCACGAATTGAGCTAAAGAAACACAACACAATCATTGATAGCGTAGACTATCCGGGTGTAACAGGCTACATCAAGGGTATGTTGATGTACACAAATACGTCCACACTTTCAAACTGCGGTTTCGTATCCCAGTACAGTGGAGGGGGCAAATTTGAAGCACTAGGTACGCTCGGTCATCTTGGTCTCGGCTTTTTCGACCACCTTCAGTATCCGATGTATAAAGGTGGATTTGAAATCACATTCACGCGTTCCGAAGACAACGACGCTCTGTATCATTGGAAAGGTTCAGAAGCAACCGATGTTGAACCTGAAGATGGAAAGGTAAAAATTACATCGTTTGTTCAACGCGTACCGTTGGTAGAATACTCATCTACCAGTCGTATACAACTTATTGCGGGATTGAAAGAATTGAGCGACAAAGACAGACTATCGTTCAGATACTACCAATGGCAGTGTATCGAGAAGAAAGTCGTGTTTGGATCTTCATTCAACTTTGACATCACCAACGTTTATCGGAGTGTGAACGATCCACGTTTCGTCATAATTGGTTTGCAAACTAATCGCTCGAACGATCAAAAGGCAAATCCATCAGTTTTCGACAGTTGTACCATAAAGAACGTAACCGTCAAAATAAACGGTGAACGCCACCCACAAGAATTGCAAAACTTGAATATGTCAGATTCAAAGTGGCGACTTCTTTACGATCAGTATGTACGTTTTCGAATGGTGAACTTTGGGGATTCTGATGTTATGTTAACTCCTGAGAATTTCCAAAGCACCTTTCCAATAATAGTCGTAGATACTCATCTACATCCACAGTCGACAGACAGATCTAGAAGCGATATACAAGTTGAGTTAGACTTTATAAATCCAGTCGCACCTCCAGCAGCGAACAGTGGTACCACAGCTTACGTTGTTGTTGTCGCAGAAACAAACTTCACGTATGACATTACTCGAAATACAATCACATTTCGCTAGGTAAAAAAAAAAAAAAAAAACTATTTTTTTTTTGTTCATTTTTAAAATACTGACTTTTGGAGCTCTTTTTGATAAAACGATCCGATAATATGTTCTCCTTCAGAATCTTTGATATTATATGTGACTGGATTTGTATTATTAACTTGATAAACGGTAAATACTTCTCGAGTCCAGTTGCGTCCGTACTTGTTTGCATAGTGACCCTTATTTTTCGTAATCCTAACTCTATCATCAATCTTGAGTGTAGGTTTTCGCACTGCTGATGTTGTTTCATCCCTGCTTGCATATCTGCGTCTAAGCTCAGGTTCACATTCCGCATTAACCTCAACTGGCATCATACCAATCGTTCTATGAAAACTGCTGTTGTAGTCTTTCAGTAAAGACTGGAGAATGTCAATCCAACGAAATGACTTACGCACTTCAAATTGTACTTTCATTTTCTCATTTAGAGTACGGTTGAATCTTTCTACTATCGCACTCTTTTCCTCATTCTCAGTATGATACATCTTGATCTCATGTTCCTTCAACAAACGCCTGAAGTCACCGTTTACGAATTCACGCCCTTTGTCTGTATGAAGTAGATTGGGTGACTCGTGCCCGCATTGCCCAGCTTTTTCTAATATAACTCTAAATGCCTCGGCTACATCAGATCCACTTTTTCTGACTAATGGTTCTGACCAAGCATATTTTGAGAACGTGTCTATGACATTTAGAATGTACTTGTAACCGTCGTTTTCACCTCTATACCTATCCATGATGACCAAATCGGCAGCCCACAAATCATCGATTCCAAGCATTATGATTCTTCGTTTCGGAAATTTCTTTATCACCGATCGATGTAATTCTTTCGCTTCGATCAAGGAAGGTTTCATTTGGTTAGCAAAATCCAGAGCTTTAATAAATGTACTCTTTTCTTTTCCACAAACTACGCATTGTGCTTTGTGTCGCCACTTTTCGTTTACCGTTTTCAAAGTCTCAACGTTTATTGAGCTCGTTTTTATTTTGCACTTTGGACAGTAAATATCCATGTCTTATTTATAAGTGTATGATTATGGCTGCGTTACATCATCATAAAATCAGGCTGTCGGATGGACAGAAACGTAAGCTCTGCAACGCTTACCGAAGGCGGCAGAGTGCGAGTATTGGTCTATCGAAAGACCAAGTGACTATGTGTGGTGGCGATGATATCTTGCTCACACCAAGACAGCACCAACGTATAGTCAAAGCGAAAAAAGATAATAAAGGATTACGGATGGAGCTTTCATACGGACAGCTTTCAATGAACAAAAAAGGAGGTCTCTTGAAAGAGATGCTAGATTTTGTTGAAACAGATGTACCTGGTGGTAAACGTTTCATTTCACCAGTTGTGAGGCACACAATAGCACCACTACTCAAGAATAAGTTCGTACCGTGGTTGAAACATCTAATTGACAGTGAACTTGACAGTATTATCGGTCCTAAAGGTTCAGGTCTTAAACGGCGCATCAACTCCAAGTTAGACGAACTGCTTGGTTATAAAAAAAGATCACACCCCTTTCGCTTGCTGAAATTGAAAATTACATCAAAACGCTAAAGATAGAAAATTTTCGAGGAGTGTTTATGCGTCAAATGCTACCGTCAATACCTAACCCAATCGAATGTGGGGTCATCAATATTGGAGATATATCATCTAATGGCACCCATTGGACGTGTTACGTAAAACGGAGAGAACATAAATTATACTTCGACTCGTTCGGTGATGCAAGACCACCACTAGAGTTGGTACGTTATTTGGGTGCAGACAATCTCAAATACAACATCGACAGCATCCAAGATTTTGATGATCCTCCGATATGCGGCCACCTATGTATTGAGGTGTTACGACGTAACGACAAAAGTGAAGATTGGAATGATATTGTGCGGTGTCTACGAGATAACAAATACACTTGGAAGTCTTGGTGGTAAGAGACTATAACTATGGAGAGTTATCGTGACAGTACTTTTCACATCAACAAATTTGGTGATACGAACATCACTTTTGTTGCTGGTGGTAATAGTGCACAATACGTCGATTCTAAAATCAATGAGATGAAAAGAGAGTTTTCCCATGAATCGTTGCAAGCTTTCGATAAAGTCGAAATCAAACTTCGACTAGAGCTCAATGAACTATTCGATGCCGTCCGAAAGTTGAAGGGAAAAACAAACGAAAGGCTCAAAAAGATCGAGGAGAAACTTGAAGCTCTCGAGAATGGCGTGAGGGCCTCCACACCTGAATAACATGTGGTAAACACGGCTATTAAAAAAAAAAAAAAAAAAAAAAAAAAAAAAAAAAAACTATTTTTTTCGCATCGATCGAGAGTAACTTTTAAGAGACACCTATGTGTGTATGGGAGACAAAGAGTTTTAAAAATCATAATGCTGTTCAAACTGGTTGGAGCGCGTTCGGTGATCACACTTCACTTGGAGCACCCAATATATTTGCGCGATGAAGATGACTACGAACTGGCACTGTACGGGTTTTATTCGGAAAACAATATCGCTAATCATCCGACAGATGGAACGATGTACTTTTGGGTAGGTCCTAATGCCGAACAACAAAGCATTGGTCCGAGAGCGCTTCTCTTTCAGAAAGGCCACTGGACGCTAGACACCCTACAAGTCAAGTGCAGTGAGTTCCTCAAAACACTGAACGTGGTTGATTCTGCGAGGTTCAGCATAGCGAAAATGGATGACAGGGTATCGATAGTTTCACCGCTCAAGTTTAGTTTCGACTCCACAATACGAAACCTGCTGGGGTTCGAAATGCAGTCTGAGGAAAAAGAAGACTACAGTAACGAACGTTTTTACTACATGGCCGACCATGTCATAAAAGCCACGAAACCACCGAATCTCAGAGCTATGGATACAGTCGAGATACATTGCAATTTGGTTGAAAACAGTTACTCCAATCACGACGAACACTTGCACAAGCACAAAGAACATCGACTGCTATACACATTTTTCCCAGCCGTACCGCGGGGCTACAAAATATCAGAAACGCCGCTCCAGAGATATTATGCTCCGTTAGATAGTGCCTTGCGAAAAATACAGCAAATCACTGTTACAATCGTGGATCAAGACAATCGCCTGATCTTGAACCCATTTGTAAATAACATTGTTTATCTGCACCTACAGAAATTACGGTAGACAAAACTCAACCCCACACGTAAAACTAGAACATTCAACACTCATATTTTTTCCCCATCAAAATTCACGCCTAGCACTGCGCCAGGAACGGCAAACACAACATTTTCAACCATGAAAAATTATCAATCCAAGCAAACTGTGAAATTATCAATCTAACCAAATTATGAAATTATCAATCTAAAATTTACGGTGGATTATCCACCCTAGATAATACTGGGCCAGGAACGGCAAAACCCTACTACTCTTTGGCGCTGAATCTCCAGCTTCCACTAATTGCTTAGACTGCTGTTTAGTTTCTGACATGTAGTGGAGGACTCATGCCTCATCCATAGTAACAATCGATCTGGTCCCTCTTGAATTGCTCCAAACATTGCTGCAAATGTTGTTTGTGAATTTGCTTTTAATCTGCATTTAGAAAATGCAACACCCGCCTTGTGTAGAGCTTGCTCATTCCTAATTCTTTGTGCAAGATACATCCAAAATTTATCTTCTTTCGATATGCCTGCAGACTCATCTATCTCACATACCTTTACTCGCCTATCGTCTAATACGAAATTGTATACCTTCAAGATGATTTCCTGTGTGGTGGCAGTTTTTGGCCATCCTTCGCATAGGTCATTATCGAACAATGTATTTTGCCGGTGTGGTGGCTCAGTGGCTAAGGATTCGGATTGCGGAAGGCAAGGTCCAAGGTTTGAATATACACTGAGCCAACGGTCGGTACTTCACTCATTAAATAAAGCTCACGCACAGGTTTGCAAGCCCATGTGAACTAGTTTAAAACCAAAAAAATTCAGCTGCACACTTTTTAACAGTTGAAATTGAAGGAGCAGGGTCCCTGTAAACATTGGTCAACTTCGGATGAATTTCCTCAAGGGTTAATCCATCCAAATCAAAGAACTTTATGACTGCATGGCATTCAAGAGTATCCAATTTAACGATACATGCAAAAGACGTGTACTGCAAAGACTCGCTTACACAAACTACCAGAGTGAACAAGTTGAACCTGTGGGCAGGCAGAAAATGTATAAATCTTTGCTTATTGGAATGCCATCTCTGGGTAGGCCAGAGAACTTTTCACCTTACCCTTGTAATTAGTCACTTTAAAAAGTGAAGTCTTGACAATCAATACCTGATTAACCAGAAAGGGTCTAAAAATAACACTTAGTGAAAACCATATGATGAAATACACCATAAAGCTTCTATATAGTTCTCCTATATAGTTATCGTTACTTCTTCTGCTGTAATCTATATTCAATGTACTGTGCAAAATATTATAGTACTTACAGTACAGTTTTCACTGTAATGGAAGAAAAGTTACAACTTAACCTAATTGTGTTTAGTGACTGTTGTTGTGCTTAATATTTATAATACACAACATGACGCACAATACTGTTTCGGATATAGTCTCACGGATATAGTTTTTTACTCTAAAAAGGACGATTTTGATACATACCGTACTAACCAAATTTCCATCCTACCAAATTGCCTCAGTGGCATCAAATTTGTTTAAACAAAATTCTTATGTATATAAAAAAAAAAAAAAAAAAAAAAAACTAAAAGTATCCTTGTATTAACCCTTTCCATACCAGACACAATTTTTGGGGTCGTTCGAAAAATACTGGGTAGACTTTTAGTGGTACTTGCGAAAAAGACCATAGCATTTTGGGCAAAATCGTAGATGTTTTTAAAAAAATCTATAACTTTTTTATTTATTGTCAGAAATAAATAAAAAAAGTGGTGTTTTAATCCACATAAGTTGGTTCTTACAGATAAATTATGAAAAATGTCAAAATCAAATTAATTATTTTTAAAAAGAATTTATATATAAATTTTTTTATACTTATATATTTTTTATGTTTGAATTAAGATAAGTATTTTTTTACAAACCACTAACACTAAATATATCCTATTATATTGTAGATAATTTAAATATAAGTAAGTATAGCAAAATTGAAGGATTTATCAACAAAAATAAAGTATGTATGCAAGTTCTTCCAAATCGTTGCAAATTTCTTTAAAATGGCCTAATTCTGTATAAATGACACTTTTGAATTTTTTTACATCACTATTACAAATAATACACACACTGTTTTTTATAAAAACAAAAGAACAAGACAAAATAAAGTGAAAACAGTTATTTATAAACAATATTTACATTTTATAAACACTTTTGACATTACAACAAACAGTAATGGCGTCATATCACAGACAAACACAGCTGTCAAAAGTCATAAACAAACAAAGTCACAGGTTATACAACTTGATGCAAAGAGTAACAAACCTCTTATTATTTCGTTCCACTTACTGTCTAGAACGAGTATACGAAGTTTTGAGGTTTTTGGTAAACATTAAAAGCCAGTACAAAAATAAATGTGGACGTGCTTTATTGCGCACCTGTCCGCAAAATTTCGTGACCGCTAGCGTGCGCACCTGCGCACGTCGGTATTTTTCGAAAGTACCGCTCGTGCGCAAATGCGCACGTCTGGTACGGAAAGGGTTAAAATAGTTAAAGTAAGAATGTTACTTAAAACATGGCAAACCACTGATTCAATGCTATTATTAACAAAAAATCGTATGTTGGTATTTCAGAGTATAGACAAGACATGGGTGCGGATTATGAACCGAGCCAGATTGTTAGCTAATGTCATTGAGGTTTGTGTTGGAGATGAGATGATGGGTCAGCTATTGCCTCATCTGCTGGAACAGTTGGAGACCTGCCAGAAGTCACTCACTGGGTAAAAAGAATGTGCATTGTAAATAATAATCTGAGTATGTAGCACAGAACTGACAACCTACTCAGAAGAAACTTGAACTCCACTTACCGACACACTTACTGAACAAACTGTCACTAAGCAGTGCTATAAATTTCAGCTTCTTGCAATTGTTTAAAACGGAGCTATAGGTGTGTGCGTCAGTTGTCATATAGCTTATTTACAGTTTTCTGAAAGTTTCTAAATGATTAGTAGGTTTAGTTACCAGTAGTTACAATAATCAAAACAAGTGATTAACCCGTGTGATGTCACTCTGGCCATAGTCTATATTGTGCACCTATCCCTTTTTTGATTTGTTATTATAGTTGTCATTCAGAAATAAAGGCAATTGTTGTACTACCTAGTTGCTAGCTGGCCCTAACAGTTAAGTTAACCTAATAGCAACTTAACCTCAAAAATACAAATCCTCTATGAAATGAAATGAAAATCGTCTTTATTCACCATTTGTAAACTTGTACAGAGAATGGCGTTATCATATATATAAATTATCATCCTTATCACTTATCATAATAATGCTAATGTAAGTAATCTCAGTGGAAGAATTCATCAACTGAATATAAAGGTTTTGTTAAAAAGTACTTTTTAAGATTATTTAAAAATTTTTTAATGTTGGAAAAGTTTTTTAAGATGTTTGGAAGAGAATTATAACCTTTTATGCTTGTGTATGTTGTTTTTTCTCAAAGAATCCTAGTCTATGAGATGGTATAGAATAATTATTTCTATTCCTTGTGAAGTATTCGTGAAAATCCCCTACCAGTGAGACAGTCTTGAATTTTGAACAGTATACAAAATACATTGATAAATATAGTTACTGTATACAGTCATTATAACTAGTTCTGTAAATTTATCCTTAACCGAATCTTGCCATTTCAATTTGAACATAATGCGGATTGCACGTTTTTGTATAATCAAAAGCCTGTCCATGTTAGTTTGGGAAGTTCCTCCGTAGATATTAATTCCAAAAGATAAATGTGAATGAATGTGGGCAAAGTAAATTAGCTTTAATGATTCAAGTTTACAAAATTTGGATTTTTTGTAAACTATAGCAGTTTAATTACACACTATAGTTTAGTATGTAATTAAACTGTCAGATGAATCATTTTAACACAATCTGATTTGCTGAAGGATTATGACAGTTAATAAATAAGGATATTTTTTTAAGTAGCAAAAGTACATAACATTCCATAGGTGACAATCAGAACTGAGCTTTGTCAAACAAATAGTAAACATAAAATAACTCTTTATAAAAAAAAAAAAAAAACTTAAGCCAGTTACTATTTATATATTTTATCGTTGTAATAATAAATAATATTGACAATTTTGTCAGTTAATTCTTTTTTAGCTTTTGCTTAAATGTATTAATCTATTAAGTTTTACAACCTCCAGCTCAAAATAGGCGTGTTACACAAAATATAACCATGATTATATATTTTCATAGCAAGATTATTTTAAACAGCTGAAAAATAAAAATAGGATGTAACTCCTTGGCTTCTCTGAATTCATCTACCTAACTCCATATTATTTAGCCATTATCTTTGCAGATTAAAAAACCTTTAAAAATAAATAAGCAAAAAAGCTAAATCAATTTCAGTTTGGTTAAATTAATTATAACCTATGAATCTTTATGAACAAATGTTTATATCTGTTTTAATGTCTGTACACTTAATGGGTGATTTCAATTTAATAATTAATTTTCTACAGTTATCTGGAGCAGAAGCGACTGTTATTTCCAAGATTTTTCTTTATTTCTGACCCTTCTCTGTTGGAGATCCTTGGCCAAGCCTCAGACTCTCACACAATTCAAGCACATTTATTGGGTGTTTTTGAAAATGTTGCTAAGGTAATTTTTTATTGAGTTTAGATAAGAATTCATTTACTATTTTTAACTGTAAGGAGGTGCGGCCGGCATTAGGGACAACTGAATTCTGCTACGCAGCACTGGCTGCGAGTTACTTCTAAACACATACTTGACCCCTCCCCGCCTTGGGATGGAAAAGTTAAAATAGCAGGAAGTGATTGAAGCACGATCCTGCAGTTGCTGGCATTGTGTCGTGCTCTGTATGTGCGTAGGGAGCGGATTGTGATATGACATGCAGGTAAAAGTATAGTTACCAATTTAGTTAAACAATTTTGTAAATTGGGCACGTTATTAAAAAGCATAAGATGCCCTACACGTTGTTGTATGTGTAGTTGTATTAAAATAAAAACGAACTTATAAAATTAATTATTTAAAAGCAAATTTGCTCATTTGTAGAAATATTACGTAATTTTAAATAAATCTAGCTACGCTTGAAGAACAAAACTTCGTGTAACTAAATTAAAGAAAATAGTACAAATTATGCATTTCTTGTTTGTTTTCATTAAATAAGGTATCGTTAGTTTTGTAATAAAATTTTCTACAATTTATCACTTTAGTGTTTTTTTATACAGGGTGTAGTTTTTATGTAATTTAACGTCAAAGTTTTTAATTGGCTGCCATTCCGAAAGTTTTTTACGAATTATTTTATTCAATTTTTTTATGTAATAGAGTATTACTAGTCTAGCGTATGTGCCAAATTTCAACACTCTACCGTTATTGGTTGCTGAGAAAAAAAAATATAAAAACACAGACGCACAGATAGACAGAAAACAGTGCATATTAGGACATATGTTTATATGACATTTTTGGTTTGTTTTAACTCCAGGAACATCCTCCTGAAGTTTGTCCAAGTATTTCAGTTACACCCTCTATATGAAATTGCAACGCTGGTACGTCTTCTTTCAAATGGTATGCATTGTTTTGCAATTTGAGTTATAAAACTGGTGACAAAATGGCGGCAATCAGAGACTTGCATAATCTACTAGTAACTAGCTCCTTGGCCTAATGAGTACCGCACAAATCGTCTAGGTACTAGTAGCTGAGCCCATAAAGGATTAATATACAGTCCATGTTATATATAATTATTTCTAAGAAGGACACCATTTAGCTCACCATATGATAATATAAGAGGTCCCTTATACTCTTCTATTAGCCTAGTAATTACGACGCTCGGGCTGCCCACAGAATTCATACTAAGGGCAAACACAGAAGATGGATCTGCCAAAATTAATTGGTCGAGATCACTTCTATAAATATAAAAACAGTTCCAATCTAATACTATAGAAACAGAAGACTGTCCACTCGTATAGGTCCTGTGAAGCTGTGGTATTAATTCTTGTTTGTTATGACAGGAAGTACCAGGAAGAAGTCTCCCCCTCTCTATCTCTCTTTCTGTTCTCCAGTAAATGCTGAAGTGACTATTAGCTGAGATAATAGTACTCCAAATAGTCGTCTGTGTACTTGTTAGAGACCGTAGATTGTTAGATAGCAGCATAGGCACGTGTCTGGGTTACTACCTCAGTACGTGTATGGGTGGGTGGGTGAGTCATTACCACTGTACGTGTATGGGTGGGCGCGTGTGTTACTACCTCAGTACGTGTGGGTGGGCGGGTGGGTTACTACCACAGTACATGTGTGGGTGGGTGGTAGGGTTACTACTACTGTACGTGTATGGGTGGGAGGGTGGGTTACTACCACTCTACGTGTATGGGTGGGCGGATGGGTTACTACCACAGTACGTGTATGGGTGGTCGGGTGGGTTACTACCACAGTATGTTATTTTACTACCGTTGTACTTGTATAAGTGGGCGGGTGGGTTACTACCACTATACGTGTATGGGTGGGCGGGTGGGTTACTACCACAGTACGTGTATGGGTGGGCGGGGGGTAATTTTCGTTATAACCGTAATAACTGTAAACAGACAGGTTAAGGCAAAAGCATTGCCTTAACCTGTCTGTTTGTTTCTATAGTCAAAGCTAACACTAAAGAGTTCAAATCCCATCATAAAGTAAAATTATACGAACAACTCCTAATAGTTAAGTGTAGATCCATGTTTCAAGGATCTCTGATTTTTACAATTAAAAAATAAATTTAATTTAGCTTTACTTAAAATCAAATGGAAACATGCAAGTCAGGTAGGTGCTTTGAAGCATAGATGATTACAACTAAACTGTTTTAAGGATGCTTGAATATAAGGTCACCCTTCATAGTCATAGTGCTTTATTAATCCAAAAGAACAACAATTGTTATAAGGCAGGTCAATAATACTATTGTTTTCCATAAATGTATTGGTAATATTTAAACTCTTGACTGACCTTTAAAGCACATATTTGATGTGCGTTTGAACATAAACTCAATTAACAAAATATAATCTTTAACTCTAAATTGATGGATTTTAGGCATATATATGATTAACATGTTTGAACATAAATTAAATATGCATTTTTTCATTCATGTTAAAAATTAGTCATTTACATGCTTTCAGCTGGAGTTAGAACATTCAATTACTACAACTTCCACATTTGAACTTCAAAATATATGCCTTGAAACTATAGATCTAGGTATATCAAACTATGCAATCATGCCTGACCATGAAAACATAAATGTAAATCTTGAATTGAAATTAGTTGTAAAAAATCAATCATTGCTATTTAATATGTTTTAATAACCTTTTGTATATTAAAAGAAATTGTTTTATAAAAAATGTTAATAGGTCGAATTTGATGAGAAAGAATATGATCGTATCAATGCAATAGTTTCTCGGGAGAAAGAGAGAATTCCGCTGGAGAAAGAAGTTATGTGCCATGGAGGAGTAGAGTTATGGCTCGGAAATCTGCTAACTCAGGCAAAGTCTTCACTGGCCAATGTTATTGCTAATGTGTATGCATTCCTCTATGAACCGGAGTTCACTATGTTGGATATGGTGGCTAAATTCCCAGCTCAGGTTAGTTGCACTGAATTTTAGCAAGTCTGACTTATTTTTTTATATTAATTTATTTAATTTTCTCTATATGCCTTGAAATTTAAATCAATTGTCAGCCATCGTTTGTTTGGATGCAACTGATAATGATTTTATATATTTTTGGGAGTTTCATGTTCACATGTTACAACAAAACTATTTCAACATTGAATTTGTACTTAATTTATGGACTACTTCCAACAAAGAAACCTACTTTATAGGACTATTTCAACAAAGAATGAAACATTTATGAATTCTTTTCGGCTGTGTTTAATAGACCATATTATACATTAACAAAATATTTTAGGGCCATTTTTTAATGTCCTATAATATTTTATATTTATTATAGCATAAACATTAAATATAATAAAATAAATATACAAAACATTAAATATAAAAGTAGTTTACGAGATTGCCCATTGGGAGTTTTAACCCAAGAACGTGAATCTTGGCGCTTCATGTGCTATTTTCAAATGTATACGCGATCGCGGAAGTAGGAACGTCGTGTGATCTTTTGTAAAACTCAATAAAACATATGTTTATCATCAAGCAAGTGTGACAAACTTGGTACCACACGACGCAGAATGTTCTGTTCTGTACATTTCATAATTTTAATAAATTTGTATACAATTTTATAAACGCAGGAATAAAATTAAAACATGCAACTTGAAATTCCTGCCTGGCGGGGGGGTCGGGAGTGGGAAAAATGGCCGATGTTTGTCGCATAACTGTACAATAACTAATAGTTGTAATCAGGTGTATCAACTGTCAGTCTGCAGTGAATGAAATACTCTAGCCAACAAAACAAATTACAATGTTGTAGGTGCTTTGGTTGTTTTACCAAAAATGTGTTTGTATACCCTTGTTTGTGTGTTCTTTCAAGAGCCAGTATTGGCGCGTTACGTGCTGTTGTAAAAAGTTGTAATAAATAAATTATTTATTGCGATATAAACAAATAAAAAATTGGGTAGAAAGCCAGAAGGTTCTTGTGTCTGTTAGTACTGTCTCGAGGAAATTTCTTGCTGTACGTTGGCAATGGTCATGTGACAACGGTGATGTAGAAGAGCGGCCGTCAGTTTACGTTTAGCCATTTTTGTTTATACACAACGCTCTCTACCACTCATATTTACCATAATGAGTATAGTGAATTGAAATGAAGTGAAAGTGTAGTTCATATATAATATATTTTAGTGGAAGTGACAGTGCATAAAAGGAAATTAGTTTCAGGCATTGTTCAACAAGTCCTATCACTAATCAACATTACATTATATTTATATAAAAGCACTAGCACTAGCACTTCAAAATCATAATAATAACAATCTTACAAA
>JAQJVL010005282.1:0-36693 GCA_035578905.1 Stictocephala bisonia | reverse complement strand
AACAATTATTTAAATCAGTAATTTTACTTAATACTAAACACGCACTTTTAGAAACAAATATTCTAAATCATCTTTTGTCAATATCTCCTGAATTTCAGTTATAGCATTGTGCGTTATGTGATAAAACATTATATACCACACAAACTACCCTAAATTTTGTAATATTCTCTAACAAAGTCTGCGGTATAGCTGGTAGTGTGTCGGGTAGATTGTGGCGGTCGATACCGTACCAGGCTGCACCACCCTCTACTCTCGCTATTCCGATCTCTCTCAATACACCTTTTAAGTCTTACTAACATTTTCACAATAAACTGAACGTTATACATCTGTCCTCTGAACAACGTTTCCTCGTTAAAAGTGTACAACTTCTAGCTTCATACCAAATTTGTGTCACAAAATAATATTTCATCGCCATGTATTTTTGTTATTTTTTTGCGTGAAGATTCTCTCGTACTACTTGCTTTAGAATTGGTTGTATCACATTTAGTAGGCGTCTCACAAGATTTATATCTTGCTGTTACGAATTATGGTATAAGATATCAAGTAGTCAATTAAAATTGTAGCTATTGATGTTATAACAGTTTGGAAAATATTTTGTAGGAACAATATATAATAAAATAGTTTTCTTATTTGGGGACGGGACGATTGGCACACATTTTTGGACCTTCTGCCCATGGCAGTATTGGCACAATCATTAGAGCGGAATAAGTAGGGTCAACTCGCCTGCTTGGAAAAGGCAGGATTGGCACAGTCGCTCGACCAGGTAGACGCCATCGAACGAGGGGAAAACGGGAATTTTATTATTCCTGTCAACTCTGCGTGGCAGTCATTTGCCCGTGATATAACAAATTTTTAAATTTAAACCTCACGTTAGGTTTAGGTTAGGTTAGGTTAGGTTAGGTTAGTTGCTTACTTCAATAAGCACCACAGCAGGGAATTTGCGGGGGCAAAAAAGTTCCCATTTTCCCGCATTCTGGCCACCTGGCTGCTACTACCTGGCCGGGCGGTGTGTGCCAATCGTGCCTTTCTGAAACTTACAGGTTGACCCTTCTTAATCCCCTCTAATGACTGTGCCAAACGTGCCATTCCAAATCGGCCAAAAATGTGTGCCAATCGTTCTACGGCCTCTTATTTAAGGGCTATGTTAAAAATGAGTTACCTGTTTTACTTAACATAACCTAAATCACCAAAACTACGTAACTTACTAAACCTAATCAAATAACATATCTAACTAAATGAAACTAACATAACACGTCACTTAATCTATCTAATATAATTAACTAATAAAAAAGCTAGTCGAAACATTTTTTGAAGATATTCGAATATTTTTTCTTTGATTAAATACTAGCAGCTTGCAGTTGTCTCTGGCCTGATTGAATATTTTCCAAGATTGCTGACTCTTAAAAAATCATATGATTTATGTGTGGAAAAGAGGTGCAGACAATTTTACATCTGATTCTTATATATAATATAGGTTCACGAGGGTAACTTACTAGCATTATTTTAAACATCTTAGTTTATGTATTGCAGCCCACAACTCAACCATCCTAATTTAAAAATCCAAACATATAAATTCAAACTAAAGTATCGACAATTAGACAAAGAGTTAAATAACTCTATGTTACTTCTATATCATATAGTTTATACATCATGTACACAACTATACATACATTTCAAACTTCTGTGTATTACATTGAAAAATCCTGCTATTTACATTATGTGAATTTATGAAATACATAAAGGAAATGTTTTACAGTTTACCTTGATTTTTCAATCGTACAGTAACAGCTTGCGTTTCGGAGAGTATTACCATTTCAAACGAATGGTAATTCTCACCAATTATATTCTGTCTACTTTGAACATACTCTGTTAATTACTCAACAATATGTAAACAATAGGCATCTATTTTTCTTGTTACGTATTAAAGTCCATTATCATACAACATTGAGAAACCTTCCAAGTCAAAAAAATCACATTTTTTCTGTAGTTTGTGGACTGTCCGCCTTGTAGCAATTTGAGTGTTTGTGGACTGAGTGCGGTTGTTAGGCCATATAAATCCAGTCTCTATCAATACCGTATAACGCCACACGCATGAATATGCAGGTAGAGTGTCTGTATCAGAAAGCAACATGCACTGGTTGCCCTATACAATGAGCAATCTGCGTATGGGTTTTCTGTGTTGCATATAAATGAGAACAAATTTATTTAAACTAATATTTTCTCCATATCAAACCCCTATTTATTTACTTTACCGGTATTTATTATTTGTTTGGGTACGTACATTTTGGTAACCCTAATCTGCAATAAAATTACCGTAAAATAATATAAAGTTTGTTCAAGTGTGACTGATAATTTTTAAATAAAATTATAGATTTCAAGTTTGTTTGATCAAAAAAAAAAAAAAAAAAAAAAAAAAAGTTTCAATGAATAATTTTAATTACGTAATCTCTGTACTGTGAACATATCACAGAGATTGTAAATTAAATGTAGACCGGTGATTTTTACCATTTTAAGAAGTCACATAATGTATATATTTTTGGAAATAATTAACTTATTTCTTTCAGGAAAACGAATTCTGTTGTTCTCTTCAGTGGAGAGATATTCAAACCATTGTTATTTGAAATCCATATTAAAGCCCCTTCGTACCTTTTGACTGGGATTAGAAATGAATTGTCTTACAACACCCCTGATAGTTTTTGATTGCTTTATAATTAATATAGTAATAATTTTTAAAAGAAATTATATTTGCAAATTATTTATTTGAATACTATCATTTATTCTTTTCAAGTAAAATTATTTTGTGAAGTGCCCGTGTTATTTTATTTTAAATCACAAAAATATGTGCTACTGAATTTTGTCATAAGACAATTCTCACATTGTTAAATAAAAATTGGAAAAAATTTATTTGATGTATGATCAGTTATTATTCTGTTATGCTTTTATTTAAGAAAAATCCTTTAAGATAATAAGTAGAGTAATAGTAGGTTTTTGAGATAAAAAACTTACATACCTTTAATATCAACGCATTTTTAGAATTGACCCCCAGAAAGTCTGTTTGGGTGAAACCCTAATCATTTTGAAAATAATTAATAATAAGCACTTTTTTATATATTGACAAACAATTGTCTATTTGTACACGACTAACGGTTCGTTGTAGAATGTTGGAATCTTGTGATGAGAGCTCGAAATAAAAAAGAAATGAAGTTGCTTTTAGATTGCAAATTACGCTTGGTATAAGGGTTATTCTCTATCATACTCAGGTTTTAGGGATATTTTTATGGTTATGTAGCTAACCAATATACAGGGTGTCCAGTTTCGACTGTCGCATATTATAGAGTATTTTGTTCAGGTCAATACAAAGGAAATAATGCCATTATAACATGTGTCCTATCTCGATTTGTGCTCTGTCTGTGTTTTCCAGTGTGTGTTTTTTACAAAAATTAAACATCCTCAAACTCAAATTTTTGTAAATATCACATACAGCCACCTGTATGTATATATACCTTGTGTATATGTCCTATTTTCTATATGTTTTAAAAATTAATTTTAATGAAAAAAACATATTTTAATCAAATCAAGTGAAATCTATAAAAAATGTATCGTGTTTACAGTGCTTCCCCATTATCAGGCACACGAATTACTGAATAATGCAATACTATTGAATATGTTACGCTATTAAATAAGTCATGTATTTTACTATAAATATGTTTATATAAGTTAAAAATTTAGTTTTAATTTTAAAAATAGGGTTTTAAAAATCTTTTACAAAAAAAAATTAAAACATTACTTTTAAATTTTTAGGAAACATGGAAATGTGTTATATTCAATACCTGTAAATTAATTATTGTAAGACGTTAACCATATTTTAAAAAAAGGGATATACTATATTTTTAAAAACTGTTTTATTAAGAAAAAAAAGATAAAGATCTTTTTGTGTCAGACGGGAACGAAAAAATTCAAAAAACCAATCTTTTGTGGAAAAGTTTTGGGAAACGACTAGTAAGAAAAGGGTACTTTTGGGCGTAATTAATTTGTCATAAATGTATTTTTTTCATAACAAGAGTGGAAAGTGGGGGTTTTGCATGTTCGGCCCAATATTTTTTTGAAGGGCGAGATTTTGCGAGCCCCTTAAAATGGTCGGAAAAATACAAAACACTTTCCCCTTCGGTTTTTGAACGATCCCTTTTCACTAAAACAAACGGAATAAAAACAGGTTTTGGGTTGGGACTGTGGAAAATTTTGGGTTTTGTGAACAATGTTACTTTGGGTTTAGAAAACAATAGTACAAAAATTACGTACGTGAAAGGGGGGGTTTGGGCCCCAATACTTTGTCCTGTATGGGAGGGGCGGGGGGGGTCAATATTACTGGGATGGGGTAGGGTGGGTAAATTACCGCTGTACGTGTATGGGTGGGTGGGTAAATTTTACCACTGTACGTTTTATGGGTGGGGGGGGTAAAATCCCACTGTGCATGTATGGGTGGGGGGGTTTTCAAAAACACCAATTGTAACCGGGGTCCAAAAATAACCTTTTATTGGGAGAAAATCATGTACCCGGGAAAAGACTAAAAGGGTATTGCCCCAAACCCAAAATATATGTTTCGCGGGTTTGTAAACACTAACGAAAACAGCTCAACTCATAGTAGTGTATTTAAAAAAACCTTTTTAATTTTTTTTTTTATTAGAGGGGCCTATACACTTATTCCCACATTAAAAGAAAAACAAAGATACAAAAAAATTTTAGAATAAATGTGGTTATACAAATTTTTTTCCTACCCCTAAAAAAAATTTTCCCAAGAAAAGAAAACTTTAAATTTTTGATGAGATGGGGTTAAATTTGATTTTAAAATAAATTAGTCCCAATCTAAATCAATAAGGATTATCTGCTAAACCCATGACAAAATATCATCATATATAAATAAACTATACGCAACAAAAATTTTTAAAAAAACAAAATATGAAGCAAAGCAAATTTTAATTTTTTTTTTTTTGTTAAAAATAAAATAATTCACTGATAAAAAAATTCACAAAATACCCTTAACTAAAATAAGGATTGCTGTTGCCCCATGACAATAAATCATAATTTAAAAAATAAACTAAACAACAAAAAATTTTTAAAAAACCCAAAATATCAAGCAAAGCAAACTTTAATTTTTTTGTTGAAAAAATAAAAAAATTCCCCTGATAAAAAAATCCCAGTCCCAACTTTTCCCTTTTAATAAGGTTTTATCTGGGGCCCCTTTACAAAAATGCCCATCTTTATAAAAAATAAACTAAAACACAACAATAATTTTTAAAAAACCTAAAAAAGTATTTTATTTTTTAATCCAAAAACCATTGTATTTATTTATTATATCTTGGGTTTATGCAGACAAATTTTTTTTCCCTTTTTTAAAACATAAAGTGTTTTTGGCAAGTCATACTCATGCTCGTTATTGTAGTGTAAGCGGGAGGGGGGTTTGAAAATACTTTAGGGCAAAACGGGGTCCCAAAGGGGCTCTATTCGTCACCCTTTGCAACAAGCCAAGGAAGGGGAATAAATTTGGGGGGTAAGACGTTGATGTTCTAAAATTAAAACATGGTGTGGTCGTACAAAAGGGCAAAAATAAAAAACAAATTCCAGAGCTATTACGGTGGATGCTGGGGGACTCAGGTACCTGCGGGGGGTCAATTTGCGTTAGTGGCGAGGAGGTTTGGGCCCCCTTTAGGGGTTTGGGGGTTGGTGGGGGAAATTTATGGGGTGCCCCAATTTGTTTGAAATTTAACTAAACAAACTAACAAAATGTAACAGTCAAAGTTGGACAAAACTGTTTTATTGTTTTTTTTTTTCACGTGAACAGTATTTAAATTTAAAAATATAAAAAACATAAGGATGTCCATTTTTTTTTAATTTCCAAACATTCAGTTATGATAAAAAAGGAAATTTTGCGGCAAATTATATGAAATAATATCTGTTTATGATTACAAAGGAAAAATTATTACAAAAAGGGGTTTCCCTTTAAAACCCAAAAACCAAAAAAAGATTTGAACGGGGGATTTGGGCCCAAATACTTTAAAAAAGGGACTTGAACAGGACTTGAAAAAGGGACGTGAACAAAGACTTTAACAAGACTTGAGGGGGACTTAAACGAACTTGAAGAAGCCCGAAAAACTAGACTTTAACAAGACTTAAAAAAGGGATTTGGGAAAAAAGACGGGAACTAGATTTTTAACAAGATTTAAAATAGGGACTTGAACAAAATTGGGAAACGGGCCCCCCTTTTTTGGGAAAAAGACGTAAATAGATTTTAAAACAAGACTTGAATAGGATTTTGAAAAAAAATTTGGGAAAAAGGACTTGAAAAGACGTGAACTAGACTTTAAAAAAGACTTGAATAGGACTTAAACCCAAAATTGAACAGGACTTGAAGAAGACTAAAACTAAAAATTTAACAAGACTTGAATGGATTTAGAAGACGTGAACTAAAACTTTAACAAGACTTGAACAGGACTTGAAAAAGGGAGTGAACTAATTTTAAAACAAGAGTTGAGGAGGACTTAAAAAAGACTTGAAAAAAGCCCGTAAACTAGACTTTAACAAGACTTGAATAGGACTTGAAGAAGCGTGAACTAGATTTTAAACCCAAGACTTAAACGGGGCCTTTAAAAAACGTGAACTAGACTTTAACAAAAAACTTAAAACCGGGAAACTTTGAAAAAAGACGTAAACTAGACTTTAACAAGACTGAACAGGACTTGAAGAAACTTGAACTAGATTTTTAACAAGACTTGAGGAGGACTTAAACATGACTTAAAGAAGACTTTGAACTAGATTTTAAAACAAAAACTTTAACAGGATTTAAAAGGAAGAGGGTGAACTAGATTTTTAACAAGATTTAAAAACAGGACTTGAAAAGACGTAAACTTGATTTTTAAAAAGACTTAAAACAGGCCCTTAAAAGAAGACGTGAACTAGATTTTAAAAAAGACTTGAGGAGGACTTAAACATGACTTGAAGAAGACGTAAACTAGACTTTAAAAGACTTAAAATGGGAAATTTGAACAAAACTTGAATAGGATTTTTGAAAAAAGACGTGAACTAGACTTTAACAAGATTTGGGAATAGGACTTGAAAAAATTTGAACGGGATTTGGGAAGAAGACGTAAACTAGACTTTAACAAAAATTGAATAGGACTTGAAGAAGACGTAAAACTAGATTTTAACAAAAACTTGAACAACTTGAAAAGGGACGTGAACTGGGACTTTAACAAGAGTTGAGGGGGGACTTAAACATGACTTGAAGAAGACGTAAACTAATTTTAACAAGACTTGAATAGGACTTGAAAGAAGACGGGGAACTAGACTTTAACAAGACTTGAACAGGATTTTAAAGGGAAAACGGGGAACTAGACTTTTAACAAGATTTGAACAGGACTTGAAGAAAAAGTAAACTGGGAACTTTAAAAAACCCTTGAACAGGATTTGGGAAGAAGACGGGGAATTTAGATTTTAACAAGATTTAGGAGGACTTAAAAACATGACTTGAAAAAGGGACGGGGAACTAGATTTTTAAAAAGGGACTTTAAAGGACTTAAAAGGGAAGCGGGGAACTGGGACTTTAAAAAGACTTGAACGGGACTTGAAAAAGGGACGTAAACTAGATTTTAAAACAAGACTTAAAAACAGGACTTGAAGAAACGTAAAACTAGATTTTAAAAACAAGACTTAAAACGAGGATTTAAACTGACTTGAAGAAGACTTTAAACTAAAAATTTTAAAAAACAAGACTTGAATGGGAAACTTGAAAAAAAACTTGAATAGGACTTGAAGAAGCCCGTAACTAGACTTTAACAAGACTTAAATAGGATTTGAAAAAAACTTAAAACCGGGAAACTTAAAACAAAAACGTGAACTAGCTTTAACAAGATTTTGAATAGGACTTGAAAAAAACTTCAACGGGACGAACATGCCCTTAACGGGACTTGTTCAAGCCCAACCTATGGACAAGTAGAACTCACCCTAGTACACACTTGCAGGGGTTTGATAAACCCAAAACCACCAAACCCATCCAAGTACGCTGTTTATTGGAAATTTCCCCTACACTTTACTGGGGTGTTTTAAAGGTAGTTCTATTCGTATTTTGGGGTTGGGGGAAATCCGGCGATCCATGCCCAAAGGGTTGAGTGGATGGTTTTACTTGATTCATTGCCCCGGTTTGGTGCGCAGGTGAGCTCTTATTATAAAAATAGTAGACCCCTTCATTTCCAACCATATTTTATGGCCCTTATGGGGGGGATGCATGATGATTTCTTCATGGTTCATGTGTCCAAATGGTGAGTAAAGGGGGATGATTTTCCCTTTGGTCGGGGTGTGCATTTTTGGGTGAATGGATGAGCTTTTTATGACCCGGGTTGTCCTTTCAGGTGCGTATTTGTTCAGATTGCTATTTTTTTGGGACGAGTTACAATGAAAATTAGCTAATGTGAGGCATTACGGGACTGACAACCATTAATATTAGGGGAAAACTCTTTAAAAATTTATCTGGGGTTTGTCCTTTTTTAAAATAAAGTCTGTATAGGGTTGGGGGTGGCGCAGGGAACCCCCCAGCTACCGTGTCGGCCCTTTTCCCTCCCCCCGGCGCTCTCGGCTTTTTCCATAATGACCCACCAACTACCCCCTCTAATAAAATTTTATTAACTTTTTTTACTTTCTATTTTTATATAAATTTTAATAGAATTTTTTGAAAAGTCCCTAACAAAACTAAAAAATTTGATTTTAAAACACGATGTGTTTTGTTTATAAGTAATGGTCGAAATTTAATTTTTTTTAGCCGGAATAATTTTATGTTTTTGTTAAATGTTTTACTTTTTCCTCATAAAACCGTTATATGAACGATATTTTTTTTAAGAGTATTTTGAAAAAAGGGTAGGGGTTTAAACTCTTGCCTTTTTCCCTTTGTCGGGCAGTGTGCAGATATGGGCCCCGGGGGACAACAAGACGGGTTTTAGGACTTTTAAACCTTGTTGATGACAAACCCGTTTAATATTTTGGCAAAATATTTTTCCGGGAAAGGGGGTTTTGGGGGATTCCCCCTTTTTTTGCATAATGGTTTTTCCCAGGGGGGCCAGGGTAGTTTTCAGTTAAAAGGGGAAATACTTCCCGGGGTAAAACTTGTAACGAATACATTACAATAGTTGGTTTATTTATTATTTTTTTAATTGTTTTAAATAGTTTTAATTTTTTTTCCCAAAAGTGATATTTTATTTATTTAGTAAAAATGTTTTAATTTTTTGTGCACGATTATGCCGCCATCAAGGGGAAAAACGTGGGTTTATTTTATAACCCCAAAAAGCCAGAACTATAATTGAATGGGTGTTACATTACTTTGAGCGGGAACGGGGAACAAAAAAAGGGTCCTTATTAGATGTGAAAAAAGTATCTAAAAAGGGGGGTCCCCGTTTGGAAAAAAATTTCACAAAACATTGGTGGGATCAAGTCGCAACAAAAAACCAAAGCAGGGGAAAATGAAGGAAACTCTAGTGTCAACCCTCAAAGTTTTGAAAAAAAGGATAAATTCACCAATACCTGAATCAGCTGTAAGTAATAAATCCAGGCCCAAAATACCCTAAACCTCCCATCCCTAACTTATCCCCCAAAAAGAAAAAAAAACCATACAAGTCAATATTTTACACAGCTAGACGTTTTTTGGGAAAAACGGGCAAATTAAAAAACCACGTTTTTTAGCTACTACAGACCCCGAGAAGCCCCCCAAAACCCTCCGAAATTTAAAAGTAAGTTACAACAGGGGGGTTTGTTTGATGGTTGAAATACAAAACACTGGAAAAAAAATTTTTGAAAACAAAGGGGAAATTTAAAGGGAAAAAAGTTAGCCCAATAAAAAAATTTTTCTCATGGGGGAAACCCCTTTCAGTTGCTCTTGCTAGGTGCCGTTTTTGGGAAAAATTGGGGGAAATTTGGGACTATAAAAAAGTTTTTTTTTTGGTTTAAAACAGGGGACCTCCCAACATTTTCGAAAGACTCAGGATGGAAAAAAGACATTTGAAAAGGGTTTTTTTCTGTAAATCCCCCTTTGGGAAAAGGAAAACGTTTAATAATTTCCCCCCTTTGCAGGAGGCTTTAAAAACGGCTGGATCAAGTCGTCACCTTGATTTTTCCACCCCAAAAAAAAACGGTTAAAATTTTCAGAGGAAATGAATTCCGAAGTCTTTGGGGTTTTGGTTTTTTTGAGGTTTCCTGAAGTCTATTCCAGCTGGGTTGGGACAATGTAAGGGGACAACGCACCTTACCACTCTCAAGTACCCAACAAAGCGCCAACATCTGGCCCCACGAAAGTGTGAAAGGGAGGAATTGGCTGAAAACTCGCGGAAATTTCATATTCACCAGACATGCGGAAGCCAAAACTTTACAGTCTTGAAAAGCTCAAAAGGGAAACCCAAAGAAAACCCTTAAACGAAATTTTAAAGAAAAAAAAAGAAGCCTGTAAGCGGGGGTTTAAAAAGTAATAAAGCTCCCACCTTTACCACTGTAATTAAAACCCTTTTTTTTGGGGTGGTTTGGTCAACTTTGAAGCGGAAATTAGCAGCAAGGAATACAAAATTTTAAATTAAACGATGTTCAGGATTTGTTTATGGAAGCTGTAAGTTTCCTTCACCTCAGAAGATTGGCGAAAATTTGCTTTTGAAAAACGTCAAAAAAAGAAGTCGGGGGCCCAGACTGGACAAACGAAGGGACTTGATGACGTCAGTGTCCAAGAACTAGTCATTAATCGGGCCCCCCTGGTGAATCGGATGACGGGGGGGCCCTGGGTTTCCCGCGAGACGAGGGAAGGGATCTGGGAGGGGTCACCTCAAAGGTAATCAGGTAAAATAAAAAAAAAAAAATCATTTCCCTTGGGAAAAATTTTTTTGGGAAACTTAATTTATTTTTATGTTTAACAAAAAGGGTATAAAAATATGATAATAGTTTACATTTTAAAACAAAAAAATTTATCTTAAAATTTTTAAGAGACTTTAAAACGTTTTTTTTTTTTTTAATATAAGTAGGGGTTATAAAAAGATATTACTACTTCTTTTTTTTTCCCTTTACAAAAAAGGGTTGCAAAGATTGTTGAGTAGGGGTACTGTAACATTTAAAATGTTTGTTTTTAAAAATTTTTAAAATTGTCTTTTAAAAACTAGTAAAAAAAAATATAACGAATGGAAAAAAATTTAACTGAAATTTTTAAAATATTGTTTTTGGGTTTTAGCGCGATTTTTTTTTTATTTCAGTGTCACACGGAAACAACATGGAAGAAAAAGGGAAAAATTTGCTTCCCTTCTGGACACTTAAAAAACTTTTGGCTTGAAGAAGTTTTATTTGGGGAGAAATAAAAAAAAATGTTAAATTTAAAAATTAAAATAAAACTGTAAAGTAGGGTAGTGTTGCCTTTTTTAATGATTTTTTGGCTGTTTAAATTTTAGTTTTAAAATTTATTCTACCTTTTTTAAAAGAACTAAAAAAATAATATTGTATCAAGATTAGGGAATTATGAAAATAAAAAACCCATTTAAAAAATCATAAAGTTTTTTCCGGCTAAAAAAAAAAAACTTTCGACCATTTCGTTTTTTTAAAAACAAAGCACATCGTTTTTTTTATATCACTTTTTTTAGTTTTGTTAGTACTTTAAAAATATTCTATTAAGTTTGAGTTTATTATGAGAAAGTAAAAAATTTAAAAATTTTAAATTGGGGGGCCAAGTTGGGGGGACTCATTAGGGAAAACCCAGCCGCGGGGCCCCGGGGGGAAAAAGGGGACGAAAACGGGTTTGCTGGGGGGGTCCGTGCGCCACCCTACCGTATACAGACTTTAATAGTTTTTTTGGGGGAAAACTAATCAAAAACTAAAATATGTACTCAAAAAACAAATTGTCTACAAGATTTTCCCCCAAAAAATTTACTATGGGGAAGTGCCCCATCTGCAAAAAAATAACGTTTTCTGAATTGAAATTAAGGGGTAGATCATTAATTGAGTTATAAAAAAAAAAGGGGGCCTAGAAGGGAAAACCCTGGGGCCACCCCAGAAACAAACAAACTTGTGCCCCGAGTCCCTTCCTTCCATAGAAACACATTGTTTTAACGACTGGACAAATATGATTTTAAAATTTTATAATTGTTCTCCGGGAAATCCCCAAAATTTAACACAGCTTTTTCAAAAAAGATTATTAAATACGGACACAATAAAAGGCCCAAAAATTAGATAAAAAAGCATCATTTTTGGGCATATTTTTTTATTTTCAAAGGCTTCTATTTCACCCCACCCCCCCTACCCCCACATAAGTGGTTTTGCCCTTTTCCCGCCCACTCATACACTTTACAGGGGGTTTTTAAGTCAAATAAAAAACAATTCCTTATCTTTTTTGCAATTGTTTTTTAAAACAAAATAACTATGCTGGGAAAAAATCAACTGCCCCGCAGTTTTTAAATATGGGCAATTCATAATCCGTTTTTCACTTACAAATTGTTTTGGGGGCAAAAAACCTAGTAAATTTACGAAAGGCTCTTCCCTAGAAAAATTATCCCGTAGGCTCTCCCCTTTTAAAAATTTTAATACGTAGGTTTCTCACCTTTAGATTATACGTAGGCTCCCCCCTTTTGAAAAATTTACGTAGGTTTCCCCACCTTGAAAATTTTAATACGTAGGCTCTCCCCCTTGTAAATTTTACATAGGCCTCACCCTTGTACTTTTGTAGTTCGAATGTCACCAACTTAACATATAGAACCCCCAACCAAAACCCTTGTTGAACCTCAAGACTTTTTTTCATGTTCATTTAGATTATATTTAAAAGTTGATCAAAAGAAAAGGGTTAAAGATCAGGCTATAAAAATTTTTAACAAAGTTTTCACTTTGTTCTTTTTTAGTAACATGTATTGACCCAATTTTTAAAAATATATAAAAACCTTATGACTTTAATAATTATTCTGCATTGCTCGCTAATAGTCGATGTATCGAAAGTACATTTTGGGGGAAGTAAAAATAGGCGGTGATACGTTTTTCTCACTTTTCCCCAGCCTTTTTCACGTTAAAGTTTTGTTTTGACTAGGGGGCAATGTTAAAAGGGCACCACAGGGCTTTACTTCCCCCATAACTCTGTTCCCTTGGGGGATGAATTATGCATATCCAAAAGGGCTTTTGTTATTAGGGTTGAAATGGGTGCAGTTTTTGCACCGACTGGCGTTGGGTTTGTGAACTAAATTTGGATTGAAATTAACTATTTGGGAAAATTTCGTGTTTGTTTTTATTGTGTGGGCATTATCCCCCCCCCCCCCTTTTTTTTTTTTAATTTATTCAATTCATTCCCACCCTTTTTAGCCCGTGGGAAAAGTTTAATTTAAGGTATAAAAAAAATTTTTAATGAAATGAAAAAAAGCCTTATTTAAGGGTTGAATTTATGAACCCCTAAAGTTCTATCTAACCCCTTTTAAACCCCAAAAAATTTTCATAAACTTTTAAAAGATAATTAGAAAATTTTGAATATGAAAACTATTTATAAAAAAACAGATTACTCTAGGGAGTATAGAACTAAATCTATACTTTATAGTAGAAATACTACACTTTGTAGTAGTATAGAATTTGCATTTTTGGGAAAACATATAAGGAACCTTTCCCTTTAAAATTTTAAAAATTTTTTCAATAACATGTAAAAAAATGAAATTATTATGATATAGTAATAAAGGTATAACAAATTTTTTAAAATTTATTACTTTAAAAAAATAAGTTTTGTAAAAGGGAAAAACATAAAAAAAATGTAACTTTTTTGTTTATAGGATAAGAAAAATTTTTTAATTTTGGCCCCCGGGGGTTTTTTTATATGTTTTACGATTAATAATAATGCTATATTATTTTAATTTAAAAAACGCTTTTTTTGGGGGGGGGGGGGGAATATATATATATATATTTTATATATATATATATATATATTAAAATTTTATTTAATATAAACAAAAAAAAAAATTTAAAAGAAATGGACCAAAATTTGGGATTCATACTCAATTTTAAGTGTTACAAAAAGTTCTTATATTGAAGGTTATCACTAAAATTTTTTAATATTTTCCAACATTTTTTAAATATTATTGGGCCAATTTCAAATTTTTTTTCAAATCGGGTTTTTTTAATCTTACATTAAAATTTTTCGTTTTATGTGGTTAATATAGATAGTAGATAAAAAGTCGAAGAACATAAATTTTTAGTTAAATAAACATTTTTCCCCACAAACAGGTGCCAAAAAAAGGCCCCTGTTGTCCATTATCATTTACTATCTAGTACAATACTGTAATTTTGGGGTAAAGTGTGCAAAACGTTTTTAACCCCTTCAACAAAGCCTCATTTCAAAAAAACTTTGACATCCCTTTCCCGGAAATGGGTCCCAAAACCCCCTTCCATACACCCTCTCCTCCAAACCAACCCTTTCCTATGGCCCTTTTCCCAAGCAAAAATTCAATTATATTTTGGGGGCGCCTCCAATACCCTTTTTCCGAACCGGTTTTTCCTATTTCAATACCAAATATTGATCACAGTTATGAAGATCTGCCTGTAATTTTGTTTAATGTAACTTCACTTTAAAATTTAAAATTTTAAATCTAATTTTAAATTTATCGAATAAAACAAAATAAAATTGGAAATTTGGTTAAATATTTCAAAATATAATCCAAAAAACAAACAAAATCAAAAAACAATGTAGAATCGGACTTAATTTGGTAATTGAAGGAATTGCATGAATTTTTGAAAACTCAGTGCTTTTTTTGTACCCGTATAGTCTGGTTTTTGTGGCATAAATGTAAATTTTAAATTCCCAAAGTCAAAACTAATCTTAGCTAGAAAAATTTTATACAAAAAAATATTGTTTGGACAAAAAAATATTTTAGCTTTGAATAGGGGACAACGATTATATTTATCATGGGAAAGGGGTTACCAAAACCCATACTGTTCAAAACAGGGGTCTCAAAAATGAGTATGAAAAAGGGAGCAAAATCAGTAACGATAGTTCAAAAGAAAACTTCTAGTGAGAAATTTTAAATAATTTAGAAGTAAAGAAAATTTAAATAGAGATTGCATTTAAACTTGAATTGCTTTTTAATTGCCCAAAATTTTAAAAAAAAACCTCTAAAAAAGGTGAAAAATAACAACCGTAAAATTAAAAAAAATTGACTCTGGAAACAGTTTTGACCTATATTGCAGTCAATTGTATAGTTCTGAAAAAGATAATTTTTTAGCAATTTTAAAACTCGAGTTTTCCCTATATAGTAATACTTTACGATTGAGCGATTGTATTTTGTAATACTAAAAAATTTAAAATTGAGCAAAAACCCATCCAATGATAATTAAATTTCTGAATTTCTGGCGGGGGTGGGAAAATTTCAGAATTTCAAGGTTCGAATCCCCAAAAATTTAGCTAACCAAACCCGGGACTTCACCTGGTAAGTACCCGTGGTTAGTCATTTTAACTGGGAGTGAAGTTAAAAAGATGACAATTACTGATGGATGATCAATTTTAGAAAGTCTATCAAAATTAACTAAAACTGAGCTCAGTAAAAACCCTTCAATACAAATAAAAGTAATTTTCAACAATTTATAGGCTATCTCTTTATCTGAAGGAGTAGCCATATTCTAAACTAACCACAAAAAAAAACGTTTCCCCCCAAAAATTAAAAATTTAAAAAAATTTTTGGGAGGGGGAAAACCCAAAATTTTTAATTTAAAAAATCCCTAGAAATATACACGCTTGGGGAATGCCCAAACAGCCCCTATAGAAAGTTCAGGGAGTTTCTAGTTTTACCGAAGCTATTACTCCGTCTCCGAATTTTTTTTGCAGGACGAGGTCATTATATTTTTTGTTACACAGAAAAATAATTTTTTTAAGTATTTATTTCGTATAAATTAAATTTAAATTTGTTGGGTGATTTTAAAACCCCTTTGTTTTTTATTTCTTCTTTTTTAAAATTTTTTTGGTTTGTAGTTTTATAAAAATTGCGAGGGGGGCACCAGTTAGTAGCAAGAAAATTATCTGTTTAAAAACTAATGTAAAATTTTTTGTAAAAAATAAACCATTTCATATCATTTCTAAGTTTAAAAAAAGGGGAAAAATATACAAGGGTAGGATAATAGTAGATTTAAATACTTTCACCCAAAAAACGGAAATTCCCCTTTTAAATTTAAAAAATTGATATGTTACTCTTATTTGTTCTGAAAAATTTAAATTTATTTCCATCGTGTTATTTTTTTAAAAACAATGACTCAATAAAGATTCAAAACATTGGGTTTAAAAGTTGTAAAAAAAATTTGTCCCTTGTATTCTTTTGTTTGGACAAAAAAAAACCTGCTCGTTTTGGGGCTATTTTCCCAAAATTTGTTAAAAGCGCTGTCAAAATCTGTAAAAACGAAAAAAACACCCCTGCGTAAATTTTTTTTTGCATTTTTGTCAGTTTTTACAGCTAAAGTGGTTTTTTATTTTGAAATGTCAGGTTTTTAATTTTTTTTTTGGTTGTTTTTTTTGGTTTTTTTTTTTTGATCGTGTTTGAATTTTTATTTTGTATCAAATGAACTGTTTTTTTTTTTTCGGGGTTTGTCCTTATGGTTTTTTTTTTCTTTTAAAAGTTTTTAATTTTAAAAGGGTTAGTAATAAACCCAAATCATCAAAACAAAAATTTTTTTAAACCCCTTTTATTTACTCTTAAAAAACAACAATTTTTCAAGATTTTGGGTTAATTTGGAAATTCAAATAAGTGTAAAAGGGGCGTTTTGTTTTTAAATTGACAAAATAAGGCCGATATTTCTCATAAGTGTCATTAATTAATAATTTTAATTGGGGAAAATGAACAGCTTTGGGGGTTATCAGCTGGGTGCGAATTTGGGATCGTACTGAAAAAAACCCAACTTATGAAACAGATTTAAAACCAGCAGACCTTTTCAAAAAAAAATAAAAATTTTTGGGAAATTTTAAAACGAAAAGGAAAAACACGTTTTTTATTCCTTAAAATATTTGTTGAATCGTGTGAAAGCTGAAATGAAAAAACGATATTAAGTATAAGTAAATAGCACCAAAGAATTGACACGAATTTCCCCATAAATTAAAAATAAAAACTATGAAAAGAACTTTGAACATATAAAAAAATGTAAAAAATTTTTAAATTTATCAGTTTGATTCCCAAAATTCTGTTTTGTCTTAAAATCAAAAACTAGTCAATTAGAGACATGCGATTGTTACTGAAATAGTTTAAATTGCAGTTTGCATTTTTTCTTGAAAAATTTAAACAAAATTGGTGAAAGCTTTTTTTTGTATTTTTTATTTCCATAAAAAAAGGAAAAAAAAATTTATTTTTCAAAAAAAGGGGAAAAAAAAAAATTTTTTAGATATTTTGGGGGAAATACACCTACTATCGAATTTTTTATTGATCCATCCGTTTTGGTTTTTCCATTTCACATAGGGCAGACACACATTTTCGAAAAAGATGTCAATATTTTTTCAGAAAAAAAAAATTTTTTTTTTGTTCAGGGTATCCTAAAATGGTTTTTTGACCCAAATTTTTAAATATTATTTTTTAAATTTTTAAAGTTCAATTTTAAGAATTTTGGGTAATTTTTTTTTTAGTTTTGTATTTTATTTATAATTTAAAATTAGACAAACCATATTGTTTTACGAAAAACAAAGTATGACGTGGAAAAAAAAACTGGGCGAGATAGGGCAAGGGCTTTGTTAGGGCAAGCCCCTTTAATACAGCCGCCACATATTTTGTTTTTTTGAGAGAGAAAGGGGTCATTTAGACTGGGGCCCCTCCAAATTTTTCTCCCCCTCTTGTAGCCAGCCTCAAAACCTGTCATTACAGGCCCACATTTTTTACGGCTCAACACAGCTGTTATTACCGGCCCCATTAAAAACGACTCAAACAGCCCGTTATTACAGGGCCCACATTATTTTCACTTTTAACACAGTGTTATTTCCCGGCCCACATTATTACGACTCAACACCCGTGTTTTTTACAAGGCCCACTTTTTTACGTTCCCAAATTTATTCTAACCACCTTTTTCTTTCTTAACCCCAAAAAAATATAAAAACCCTTAATTTAAAGAGATTAGGGAAAACTAAAAAAAGAAAATTCCCCGTTTTTTTTTCACACTAAAGTTTTGTTATAAAATGGTGCTTGAATATAATCATATTGTAAAATAATAATTTTAAATCGAATAGATAAAAAAAAAACCCTGTAAAATTTTTCGTTAGTAAAAATTACATTTCAAAATTTTTTAAATACCCATTAACTTATTTTTTCTTTTAAAATTTTTAAATTTAAAAACTTTTCTTTTTTCCAAAAATATTTTCCCCAAAATTAAAATCAAAATCTCACCAAAAACATTAAAAAAAAAATTTGATTTTTTTGTTGTTCTTACTCAATTTGCTTTATTTTAGAATCTTGACCTCCCCAAAGGGGAGTAATTATTGGGCCCCTTTTTTTACATATTTTTTTATTGCTTGGGCCTACGATTAAATGAACTTTTTCATATTGGGAAACAGTTGCTAATTATATCATCATTGGTTTATATAATATTTTTTTTTATTTTAAAATTTTGGTTAAAAGTATCCGTCAGTATTTGTTTATGGGTGTTGGAAATTTTTCCAAGGATTCTAGGGTTAAGGACCCTTACAGATTTTTTATAATTTACGGGAGTTTTAAAAACCAAACATTTTCCTACCTGTTTTCTCAAAACGTTTTTGCAAAAAATCGATGAGTGTTTGACTAAAAAACTTTTGACTAATAAAAAGGGCTTTCAAGGACTTTAAAAAGAAAGTTAAGATAAAAATTAAATAAAAACAAATGTATAATTTTTTTTAAAAAATTTCATGAGTGAAATGTGCACGCTTTAGGGGGATTTTTATGAAGCTTTTAAAGTGCGGGTTGCCCAACAGTACTGGGGTTTTAAGTAAAGACAGGCAATAATAACTTGCTGTTGGGGGAGTTGAGGGTTGGGATTAAAGCATTTTGCAAATTTTCTTCAAACAATGAACTATTTTAACAATAAAAAAATGTTATTGGGAAAAATCTATTAACAATTTAAAATAGTAAAAAAAAAAACATAATATTTTTTACTCTCATTATAAAATTCACAATATCAATCAAATTTGGTCTAAAAAGGGGGAAATTTAAAAAACTGAAACAGGGATAATTTTTCATAAAAAAGGGGTTGCTTTTTGATTGCTGCTGTCCTACAAAAGTCCCGGCCATAGGTCCCCTGGGATTTTCAAAAATCCTTCCTAGTTTTTGGGCATTTTCTGCAAGAACGCTCTGAAATCAAGTGGAACGTTTGGGCAAATAAAAAAAACTTAATTAATTTTTTCTAATTTATTACAGTTTCCCCGAAAGATAAAATAAAACAATATTTTTTTTAGTTAAACCCTTTTTTTAACTAATTTTCCATTGTAAAAAAGGTAACAGGCCCGGGATTCTTTCCCCCGAGACATGGTTTTTGATGTGTTCTTCTTTTTTTTTTTTTTGGGTTTTGTAATGTTTATACTCTGAAAAAAAAAAAAAAAGGAAAAGGCCAATCTGCTATTAAAATTTAAAATGATTCCCAAAATTATATAAAACAAAAAAATATTTAAAAAGGTTGTATGAAGGGGTGAATCAATACAAGATGTAATTTAATGCAATTTTTTTTTATTTTTATTGTTGATTATTTACACCTAAAAAAAATATTTTTTTTTCCATCTAATAGGAATATTTGTGGCAGTAAAAATTTTTTTAGTTTGAGTAAACCCCCCAACCACAGCTGGTTTAAACTGCATTACATTTACATGGGGCTACACTAGCACTCCACAATGGACCACAAAACAGTGATATTTGGAGACTAAAAATGCGGGAATCAGCTACTTGGGGACAAAAATTTTTGGAAATTTGGGTGATGTGAAAAAAAAGGGGCACTCGCAACGAGGGTTGGGAAAGCCTACTCCCAAGGCTTTTTTAGTAAGGGCCCGATTTCGGGTTGAATAAAGTTTTCTTTAAAAAAAAGCGATGCCTGCTCACGTAGTCCAAAGCGGATCTTGGTAGGCCCCTCACCCTTTGAGTGGGGGTGGGGAGATATACTGGACGGTTTTCAACTTGAAACATTTGTTTTGGACTTTCCCCCATTTTTGTTTCAGTGTTTGTTGTCGGGGGTGATTAAAATTTTATTTTTCAACGTTTTGGTTTTTCTGTCGGGAAAGTTAACTGATTTTTTTTTTAATTAATTTATTTACTTTTCAAAAAAAAATTTTTGACATGGGTCCCAACTCTAACATGGGTTGTCGTTGTGGCCGAAAAGTAAAATACTGTACTCAAAATGTTTTTTAATTTTAAGAATAAAAAACAAAAAAAAATGGTTTTATATTTAAAAAATTTAAAAAAAAAATAATTAATTTTTTGTTAATGAAAATAAAAAATAAATAGTGCTCTGTGGCCCGCGATGTACAATAACTGAAAACTGTACAAACTAAAACAACAAAATTTGGGGAAAAAAAATATACTTGAAAATTACTTAAAAAAAAATATAGTAAAAACAATAATAATTTTTTTACAATTTAAGTAACGGGAATTTATTATAAAAAAAAAAATAAAAATTTCAGTACCCCCTTTTATATATATATATATATATATTTTTTTATATATATATATATATATATATACAAATTTTTTTTATTTATAAGTATAAAATATACGAAAATAATGTACATACATACTCACACAATTTAAACCCAAAAAATTAAAAATTTTATGAAAAATAGAACTATAAAAAAAATATAAATTGTCCCATACGGGGGGTGACCAACAGAGTCGAAAAATGATACTTTTTAAACTTTTTTGTGGGGGCACGGGCATTTAAAATCCTTTAAGCCATTTAAACCCACTGATAAATCGATGTGATAACCTAGGTGGGGGGCCCAGATTTCCGCATATTTCCCAAACAAGGTCGCGGCCCTTTCCCCCTCCCTCCCCGGGGGACCTGTCCCCAACCAACAAAGTTTGACGGGTAGAGTATCGGTTTTGGAAATTTCAAAGGGGCTGAGCTTTTCCCCTTGGGAAAGTGCAAAACAAACACTTTATTCCAAAAAAATTCATTTAATTAAGCAATTCGATACTATCAATTTTGTTCGGGCCGTTTAAAATTTCTCGAGTATTCATTTTATTACAAAATTTATTTTAAGAAAATGTTATTGTATTTTTTAAATAAAAAATGGAAATAATACAACAAAATATATAATTTGATGAACTAATATTTATTTTAAAATTTTTTCATCAGTTTTGTAACACGCCGACTTCCCTGACATGGGGGAATGTGAGAGGGAATGAGGGGATAAGGGTAGATGAACACCCTACACTTGTAGGGGCACAAAAAACAAAGAAAAAAATTTAACAAAAAAAATTCTTCTAAAAAAAAAATAAATACGGGTTGTTAAAAATAATATATATTTAAATTTTGTTTTATATATATATAATAATATATTATATAATATATAATATATATTTATATATAATTATATTAACAGGCAACAGATATACAATAGAAAACCAATATAGTTTTTATAATATTTTTTTAAAGTTAGTAGTCAATCGGTCTCACAAACATTTTGAAGTGGCATAACTCAACGAATTCTTACAATGTGTATTACTGACCCGTAGTATTTTATACAATTCAATACTTCAAAATTCACATGTAAGTTTTATATTAGGAAATTGGAACTTATTTAAGTATCGAACTTAGAATCTATTTCGACGTGGGAGATAAAATTAATTTTAAATCATCTTAGATTCAACTAAAATTTGCAAAACTTCTCCTATTACTACCGAAAAGTCAAATGTACAAGATATTTTCTTTGTCGAATCTGTTTAGTGATTATTATTCATCATTTCTCGATTCTCTTCGAACATTGTAAGTACTTGCAAGTATTGGCATAAAGTCAGCCATAATAAACTTACTTGAGTACACACTCGGCAATGGTGAGTCTGCTACGGAGCAGACTCGCTTTTTCACACTCCATTTTGTGAGTGGGACTCCGTTTTATTAAACTAAAATCGGAGTGGCCACTCGCAAGTCATAAGTAGACTCATCGTTGGAGTGCCTGCTCGCCTGCCGAGTTGAGTGTGTGTGTTTTATTCAACCGAAGTTGCAGTGGGCACTCTCAAATGACGATAATTGAGTAGGCACTCGGGGTTTTCAGGTTTTATTCACATCACCCATTGTAGGCGATAGGTTCCTTGCTCGGTCCTCTTAATACCAAGACAGCGTCCACTTAGTGGTTCTCATCGACACGTGGACACTACTAAAGAAGTCTGGGGTGTCCATGTTGGATGGTAGTCAAGGTTCGAATGTTATGTAAGGAAGAGAACTAAGTGTCAGACGTGTCAGGTAGCTGAAAATCAGGTCAAAAACTACGTGGTTCGAATTCCACGTAAAACTGTAGGTCCCATAGTTGCCCTGGCTGTTGATAAATAGTCCTTTCCGAGCTAAGTCAAACTCAGATAGTAACAATGACTACACTCATTCATCCACCCTCATTTACCCCTCATATTCGCCCATATCTCTACGATCAGCGTCTTATAAATGAATTATGAATAATTAATAATATTGGATGGGAAATCTATTTGTGTATAAAATGAATGGTTTTACATAATATCACTTCAATATAATATCACTTCCTACAGAAGTATAGGAGGTGCTAACTGGACATGTGGTAGGGTGGAGTCCATTAAAGAGGGATGTTGAGTGTTGGTTTATACCCCTCGGGGAGTTGCCAACTTGCATAATCCCTTAAACGTAGGGTCGTTCCTCCATCAAGCCTAAAGAAACTGAAGTAATTTGTAAACTATTGTTACTTATCGTTAGATTAAACGCGTTATTTTTATAAAAAAGGACGTAAGCACGTTTAATCTTGTAGTTTAAAAATAGTTTACTTTTAAATATTTCGTACAGTTCTTCAATATATATATATATATATATATTTATATTATATATATAATATATATATATATATATATATATATATATATTTAAAGACAGTTACAGTAAAAAGTCAAAAGTACCCACAAGAAATGTATATATTAAAAAAAATAAATGGTTCTAAAGAATTAGCACAAACTTCAAAGCTTTGAAAATTAACAGTTTGATTCCTAAATATGTTTTTTAGCTATAACTAAAAACTATTCAAGTTAGAGATATGCGTTCTTTACTGAAGTATTTTGAATTGTAAATCACATATTTCACAAAATGTTAATCAAAATCCTCAGGGTTTGAGAAAATTCTATTTTTGTACATTTTTGCCTATAAAAATAAAAAGAATAATATTTCAAAAAAGTTAAAAATTTATCCATTCGTTTGGTCTCCAGTTAACTGCACATACACACAGACAGACACACAATATTTTTTTCGAAAACCCCCCTTTTTTGGGTTTTTTAGACCAACTCGTAAAAAGATTTTTTACGATCATAATACTTTATCTATGCTAACGTATACGAGATAAGGTAATATAGTCTAAGTAAATAAAAGGCAAAGCCCTGACTCACTCACTCATTCACTCACTCACTCATTCACTCACTCACTTACTCATCACTAATTCTCCAACTTCCCATGTAGGTAGAGAGCTGGAATGATGTGCACTGTTTCTTTAGGTCTTAATAGGACAACTAAGGTATTTTCATATTGATCAAGTACTGCTAAGGGGTAGAAACCACCCCTAAAATGTTGTTCCCCAAGAATAACATTGGGTTGATTTTAGTATATTAATGACAACTGCTTTGTAAATAAATAAACATGTTTATATTATATGATTGAAATTTAACTACTGATGCATTTTTAATAACTGTACTATGAGTTTAATTTTCAGTTGTTAAATAAAAAACAAATAAAATGAACACGTTTGAAATAAGCTAAGTGGTACCATTGGGTATTTATACTAATAAATAGGTAGAAACGCAAGTAGTCTGAGTGAGATACTGTAAATAAATTTAATATTGTGAATTTACGTTAGGAAGATCACCTAGTATTATTTGTAGTCAAAAGTCACATGCCGAGGCCGGAGGCCGAGGTGTATCGAGCGTAGAGAGTGGCGGGGTTGGCACGCGAAGCGTGCAGGGGTGTCCCCTAATAGCAAAAACCGAAAATATGAGCTACAAATCAACTGATGTCTGAGAAAACAAATTATTACGCAAAAAATAAACTGCAAGTGACTGGTATGTAATGGAAATCATTCCAAACTGACATTTCTTCCCAGATTAATATTTTCACTTAATTGTACGCGATGTATTCTCTTTTTTTATAGTCAAGTTTATGGGGTAATTGGAAAAGTTTTAAATATTGTATTTTTATATTTATAGAAAATCAGTATTCCTGTGTATGGATTAACTGAACATAATATTTACTAGTACATTTCAAGAAAGCTTCCTAAATGTGAGTAGGGTGGGTGGGTGGCCACCAACAGTTATATTAGAGGCTGTGTAGACAAACCAGTGTTAGTATGCAATCTTTCAGACATCTTTGAGCATGTATTTACGTTTAGGAATGATAATAAATGCCAAGCCAGTTGTTTTTCTCACCCTGATCCTACCTGCCAGGCCAGTGGTAGACTCAGTGGCTAAGCCTTCGGACTTCGAAGGACAAGGTCCAAGGTTCAAATACCCACTGGTCAATGGTCGGTACTACACTAGTTGAATAAAGTTCACGCACAGTCTTACAAGCCAATGTTAACTGGTGAGTGAAATTTTTTTTAACTAAAAAGATGTTTTTTGAGGCCAATGTTGTGGGATCCTATAAGATTATTCAGTCTATATTTACTGTACAATCTCAATTGACATTCTTTGGAACTTAATTACTAATTAATACACCTTTAAGTACAAGTAAACGTCACACAACACAAATATATTACAATACAAGTACAAAATGGACAAATATTATGGTGATCGATTTCGGTGAACCACGCTCACCTTCCTCAGACCAGAGGGATTCACAAAAGAATCCCTCTGGTCTGGGGAATATGAGCGTGGTTCACCGAAATCGATCACCATAATATTTTGTGCATTTTGTGCTTATATTGTAATAAATTTGTGTTCTGTGACGTTTACTTGTACTGTATATGTACCAACACGTATTATGCTAATTAAAAAAACTATTTATACCTTTAACTAAAGTACATTTTTGGTAAAAATTTTAAATAATGTACTGAAGCGTCGTAACTAATACATTTTGGCACATTTACTCTCGATATGATATGAGACAAAACTTATTATGTTAAAAGAGAGTGAAACATCTTAAGAAAAATAATAAACTATAAATATAAATCTATTTACTATTTATTACACAAGCCAGAGGTATAACAAGAAAATTATTGGTAAAATAAAATATTTACTTGCAAAAACTAACAATCTGCGTAGGTAGAAGGAGCTTAAGCTCTTAATCAATAGTCTTTTTAACATCAACTTACATTTAACAATATTTATAGCAAAATAAGTGGAATGTTTTTAAGTAATATAATTACTATATTAGGAACATAGTCTGTTTTCTTAATGAATGAAGAGTTAATGGTTCTAGTTTATTACTATTGTAGTCCTAGTGTTTTGAACATCAAGTACATGTAGTACTAGAAAAATAAATAGATGAAAGAATCGAACAAATCTAAAAAATATACTCATACAAATAAAACTTATTTATTTGGTGAGCGACTTAAATATTCAGAACAAAAATTATATTGACTTAGCTGGGTTATAATAGATTTAATACAAATTATTAGATGTAAGTTTTATTACCCGTGGGTCATCACCACTGTACGTGAACGGGTGGGCGGTTGGGTCATCACCACTGTACGTGTATGTGTGGGCGGGTGGGTCATAACCACTGTACGTGTATGGGTGGGCGGGTGGGTCAATACAACTGTACGTGTATGGATGGGCGGGTGGGTTGTATGGGACACAAGTCTTGTTATGGATCCCATGTTAAAGACTTAAATTTATTTACGAGATCAATATTAACTATGGTTTTTTGCCATGAAAGACCTTCTTTGTGTTGAGATGTAAGTGAAAAAAAAATGGTTCTATTTTTTTAATGTCCCGTTTTTTGTTTTTGAAAATTTTGTGTATTTAATTAAATGGGAATGGCAATACAAATAAAATTTCATTTTTTTTAGATACTCCCCTTTAAAGAAATAATTGACGGGAACTTTTATTTTTAACAGTGGTAAAATATCAATATTTATAATGGGTCATTTTAGATGACTTGTTTTTTTTTTTTACCCTTATGGGGCAGCATAAAGAGAGTTTTTCTGACGTCCAAAAATTTTTTTTTTTTAAATTTGGGTTTAAAAAAGTCCATTTTGGGGTTCCCGAACCAAAAAAAAGGGTTTCTTCGACAAACATTTTTGGTATCGGTCTTTGTGTATGTGCAGTTTGCTGGAGACCAAACGGATGGATATTTTTTATTTGGTGTTTGGGTGTATTTTATATGTATAGCCAATTTAATATTTTATATTATTGGATATATAGCCAATATATCCAGAACGTGTTTTCACTTTTTCAAAATTTTTTTTTTTTTTTATTTTTGTGGGCCAAAAACATAAAAAAGTGAAATTTCTCAAAAACTTCTTAACGTTTTAATTACATTCCGGAAGATGCAAACTGAAATTTTAAATATTTTAGTAAAACCTGCCCCTCTGACTAGTTTTTGAGTTATGACAAAACAACATTTGGAAATCAAACTGGAAAAATTTCAAAGTTTTTTTTTTTGGTTTTTAAAGGGGGGGGAAGTTGTGCCATTTTTCGGGACCATTTATTTTGTTTGTGACGGTAAAAATACTTTTCAAGAACTGTTAAAGGAAAACCTCTTATTTATCTGTGCCCCTGAAAGTTGCTTCACAGCTTGTGTTGGATGGGTGGTTCCACGTAGTAATTACCCCGCCCTACGATTTTGTTATTGGCTTTGGGAAAAACGATCTTTTTCACCCCCCACACACAGAAAAGGTTAATGAAAGGTAGATAATGATTTTTTTGTTGTTTTTATATTGTAAGGGTTTTTAAAAAGGGGAAATATGTTTTATGCAATTGCAGAATAAAATTTATCAGTTATGATTTTAAAAAAAAAATATATATTTTTAAATCCAAGTTTGGTTTTATTTAAAAAAAGGCAAACTCCAAGAAGGTGAAGTTAGGGCTGGGAAGTTTCTATAATTTAATAGGGGACCAAGGATTTTTGGTGACTTCCAAACCACTATGAGACTGGCAGGCAGGCTGCGAAAGGCTGTTTGGTCAAAAAGAATTTTCGATTTTTTTCGATTACAATTTTTTTATATCTGCTTTTTAAACCCCCCCCAAGTATTTTTTTTGATTAAAAAATTTATTTATATTGAAAATAATCACCTCAAAGATTTGAATTTTGGCTTTTTTGGGTCATCCCCAATCAGAAACTATTTGGGACTCTCACAGGATGTTTATCACCAGTTATTTTTTAAATTACGAATTTCACTAAAATTAGTCAACTTGTTTCAAATTTTTAATGTTAAAAGTTTTTTTTATTTTTATTTCACAAGAAGTACAACATCGTTTTTGGGCATATTAGCTTTTTATATCCCCAGTTTACAAAAATTGTTAACTTTAAAACCAACTGGAGTTGTTATTTTAGTTATGTTATAACCCAATCGCTACGACACAGCGAGACACAGCACCCTCACCCTGGGGATCGCATTCAACGATCCCTGTAATTATATAGAAGGAGAAGGGAGAGGGTCGAGTGTTGTGTGTGTGTCTCGCGGTCAGACGTACAGCCATCGCTGCGAGTGGAATTCATTTGTTCCTAATGCCAGCCCGAACCACCTTAAGGCGGGATCCCTCACAGTCACAATCCAAAGAACAGCCACCGCCCAACGCTTGAATCCAATATCTTGCAATAACGTCACAGCTTTCGAGTTTAGACCACTGGACATTATACACTTATAGTCTAAAGTTTAAAAGTGATAACATCAAAACGCCTTTAATTTAGGATAGAATGATTATTAAATGGTACATGCTGATAAATAAGTCATTCATTAGTCAAGAAATTTAAACCTATCTTATTGAATAAAAACCATACAATCTTAACGTCAAATCAAAATTCTACGGAATATTTTGCTTCAAACATTAGGATGGCAATGGCTGTGAAAGGTAACTACTTTATCCCTATCGGTACATAGTTTTTAATACACTATCTTTTCACTTTCTCGCACATGCGTCAGCATAGAGAAAGTATTGTGATCGTACAAAAAATTGTTTTGTACAAATTGATCTAAAAATCCATTTTAGGGTCCCCTGAACCCAAAAAAGTAGAGTTTTAAACAAACATTTGGATATCTGTCCGTATGTGCGTCTGTCTGTGTGTATGTTCACTTCACTGGAGACTAAATGGATGGATATATATATTTTTTTTGAAATTTGGTGTGAAGGTGTATTTAGCCAATATTACCAGACCATTTTTACCTTTTTATTTTGTTTTATTTTTATGGGCAAACACATACAAAAATGTAATTTTCTCCAAAACGGCTTTTAACATTTTTAAGAAAAATGTGATTTAAAAATCAAAATATTTCAGTAAAAATCACATGTCTCTAACTTGCCTAGTTTTTGAGATGTATATTTGGGAATCAAACTAGTGATTTTCAAAGTTTTGATTTTTGTTGTATTGAATATGGGGGAAAGTTTGTGTTAATTCTTTGGAACCATTTATTCATTTTATAGTTTTCTAGATTATTAATTTGATAATGCTATCGAGAGCTTTGTTGGCCAGTAAAGAAATCTCACACAACATACACTTTTATACACATATTTCTCTTATTCATATTCCAACGATTTATCAATATTTATTACTTACAACTAAATAAGTGGTTCAATTCAAAATTACAAAAATATACTGTGGTTAATTTAAGGAGAAACTAATATTAAGGGTTACTCTACATATATCCCTATCTAATTTAAAAGCCGTATCTGATTTTTAAGTATGAACACAAACTCATTTAGTGTAAAAATACATTATACCCATGTTAAAAACACATATTACGTTATTGTTTTGAAAATCAGATCCATTAATTAAAAAGTAATTTACACTTTGGGCTCTATTTGCAAAAGACCTCCCTTACGTAATGTTATTGGAGTATTATGACTTGAAGTTGAGTAGGTCCCCCCCTCTCCCGGAGGCACAGACGAACTCAATTTGTTGGCGCCAAGGCGGTCGATAAAGTACCGTCACAACAGACAACAATGATGTCGCCTTTACCTATCGTCTGATAGCCAGGACTCTAGGGGCTGTGAAAGTGTCGAATACATTTTGTTCCAAAGGGTTATGGCTATCTAACCTAAACATACTTATTAAAAAAAAAAAATCACTTAATTTTTAACTTTTTTCTTATTTTTTACACGTTCAAATGTACTTAAAAATTACATTTGAACGAAGATAGAATGACAGCATATTTGTACCGTTAAACCATTCATACATATTATTATTCTGAGGCTACAAAATGTTTGATCTGTACTCTAGAAGAAGTAATGGAAAAATTAAGGAAACTGGATGTTCTGAAAGGATGGGGCCTAGATGAAGTTCCACCTGGTGTATTATATTACAGTAGAGGAATTTTGGCAGATCCCCATTTGTAAGCCATTTGTTTAATACTTCATTATCCACTAGTGTCTTCCTCGAAGTTTTGAAATCAGCCTTTGTCTGTCCTGATCCACAAATCAGGCCCTGTCAATGCTGCGTCCCAAACTACAGACCTGTCTCTACTCTCTGCCTTCTCCAAGGTGTTTGAAGATCTTTTCCTAGATTGTTAAGACACCAGATCACTGGTCAGATTTGTATTGAACAGCACGGTTTTACCAATCGGCGGTCCCCTGTGACTAACTTAATATCTTTTCAAAACTCAAGAAGCCTTAGCCACAAATAAACAATTGGATGCCATATACTTAGATTTATCTAAGGCATTTGACTCAGTGGATCAAAAATCTGTTCCAAAGTTGATTTCACAGGGTTTTGGAAACACTTTGATTCGTTGGCTTGCAAGTTATCTCTCTAATCGTCCTCATATGTCAGTTTCTATCATCTCTCTCTTCAATTTATATCATTCAGGATTTACAAGGCTCATTTTGGGCCTTTCCTTTTCTCTTATTCAAAAAGACCTTCCTAAGTCTCCCTAACCAAAAAACACTTTTTTTTGCAAATGTTTTAAAAATTGTTCTCAATTATTTTAAAGGAGGAGGACTGTTTATTAATCGGGAAAAGTTTGCTGCGTTGAACCTTTGGTGTAGGAAACGGATGAAGCTCAATGCGAAAAAATTTTTGGTCATAACATTCCATCGTTGCTTTATACCAAAAAATACAACTACACTCTTGAGAAGTTATTGCAAAAGGAACTGAAGGAGGGCCTTATTGAATCTTGAACCGCAAAAAGAACATCTGAGAAGAGTAATAGAACCCTTGGTTTCGTTTTCATTATTAGAAAAACACATTTGAAGCACAAAATTTCTATAAAGACCTATACGTGTTTAATTCGTAGATTAGAGTATGGTTTTCTTACCCGGGGCCCGCATCAGAAATTTTGTGCGAAGAATTGAACGGTTCCAAGTCCTTTGTGAATGGTGGGTGTCAAGATTGGTTTTTATAACATCAAGTTCAAGTTTTGGGTTTGGTAAAAAATTGGGGGGTTCAATCTTTGGAAAAGAGCAGGGTAATGGCCCGAGTGGTTTCTTCGCGCTACTAAATGAAGAGATGGGTTGCCCTAAAACCCAAATTTTGTTACCTTGAAGGTTCCTTCTTTTACTGTTCAGCTGAAATTTTTTAAAAACAGTATTACCGGACGAATTTTGAAGCTAACATCATCTGGCACGTCTCCAAAAAGTAGGCAACAAAATGTTTACGGGCTGTGGATTTCTTTAGAGGGGTGAGGCAACGTAGACTTAAAATGTCTTTGTTTTATGAAATACCCCGTACTTTAGGGGGGCCCCTAAATGACCCATAGCCACCCCTTTTGATTTTTTTTTTGAAATTAGTGTCTAGTTTATATTGTTTTTATACTGTTTTTTTTTTTTTTTTTTTTTTTTTTTTTTTTTTTTTTGTCTTCACATATAAAAAATTGATGATGTTTGGAAATAAATAAATGAGTTAAATTACATATCTGGATCAAGTTCCTTGGAAAATTTTTTTGAAAAATAATTTTCCGCATCCAACATTTTAAAATCAGCATTTATCCAAATATAAAAAACATAAAAGCATAAATACAAGTTGAATATGTGAAAATAGAGACTGTAATGAAGGAATATTACTTGGTTAATGTTATTGAAAGTCTGTAACCTCAACGGGTCTTTCAGAAGAATATTTACAAACAAACAAAATAGAGCTAAAATAATATAAAATAAAAGAATCCTTAAGGTCCACCAAAAGGGATTCTTATTTTTATTTATGCACCCCCTGGGAAAAGTTAGAATATATTATCCCTGTTTTTCCCCACAACCAAATTCACGCTCATAAAAAGGGATATTTCCAGTGTCCAGCAATGTATATTCCATAAGAGAAAGCAAACTGAATTTAAATTTTTCAATAAAAAAATCTTCCCAAAACAATCTTTGGGCAGAGTGACTTTATTCAAAGCCAGTTAACTTTTAATAATACGCATAACAAATTTTTTTAAAACAATTCTGCTTATCATCTCCCTTTTCGTCTTTTGGGGGACTTATTGCCTCCAAAATATGCCGGCTGAAACAACCCCTATTTAGTACAAAGTGATAAATATGAAGCCCCCCCCCACCTACCCCACAAACACACAATCATGCCTGTTGGGTTTTTCCCCAATCGATCCACGTTATTAAATTTGTAATTTTGTCAGGGGTTCCTATTGTTTTTTTTCTCCGTAAGTGTCCTTAATAAAGATTTAAAGCAAATTAGATTAGACATTCTTAAGGGCCCGGGTTTTACATAGGGTACCCCTCCTATGTGCTCCCAAAGTGTCCATGTTTGCGCGTTTTCAGCAGTAGGGACCCGGCTACTGTCGTGCTCCTACCATGTCTCTGTCGTTCTCCAGTCTTCCCTCACTTACAGAAACAGAATTTCTGCTACATATGGCCAAAATTGCTATATATAGCTCAAAATGTTACATGTAGGCTAACGTGCTACATATAACATTTGCTTTGTAACATATTTTTCTATATAGCATGTTTTGCTATATTTAGCTATATAACATGGTTTTTTATATAGCATGTTTTTCTATATAACATTTTTTTATTTAGCACGTTTTGCTATATAACTTTTTTTTTATGTACTATGTTTTGCTATACAGCATATTTTGCTATATAAAATGTTTTGCTATATAGAATGTTTTGATATATAGTATTTTTTGCTATATAGTATGTTTTGCTATATAGCATGTGTTGCTATCTATATAGAACTATTGTAAACGCGGCTTTAGAATATAGAACTCACTACTCTGTCACCGAAATGGGTCAGGACGCTACGGATGTTGTTATTGCTTGATTGGTCTATTCAACAGTTGAAAAGTAAATAAATAAGATGAAACAGCCGAAACGATATTGGGTTCACCCTCTGTATCAGACTAGAGGAGAGGAAGAGGAGTTTCACACATCTTTCAGCCGGCTAAGAGATGACTCAGAAAAGGTCTGTAAATATTTCAGGATGAGCTATCCGATGTTCGAATATCTCCTTCTACAGTGTAGAGACAGTTTAAATAAAAAAATGCAATCAATCGGTAATTTTCGGAGGAGGTCGGGAACACCCGAACTAGGAAAAGCAGGGGTTGGGCACCGAAGCGGTGACGTAGGGCGACATGTAAGGCATTTTCACCTGACCTACTGTGCACCTGTCGTGCTCAGACTGCCTACCGGTCATTTTCGCCGATCGCTCGGTGGAGCGATCGAAAACAGCACGACATGAGCACAGTGGGAGCACAGTAGGAGCACGGTGCCCTATGTGAAAACCGGCCTTTATGCTATTCTTTCAAAAGGAAAGTAGTAAAATATCGGATTTAAAGAAATTCACGTCTGTAGGATAGAATAAGAAAAATAAAATAGATATTCATTTAAAGCAAACTAATGCATGTTACTTAACATTTATTTAAGAGTTCAACGACTTGTTCGACACATATTTTCAATACGTGTTGTACCGGGTCCTTTTGACCGGTACATTTCGTTTTTTTGTCGTGGTCTGTCGGGCTGCCTGAGATCGCTTGTGCCCGGCGATCCGCTTACTTTGGTGGCCATTGGCTCGGACTCGGTTGTTCCGTGTTCCAGCTCTGGTCTGTCAGGTTGGCCATCATTTGGTTTTCTACGCCTAGAGGCTTCTAGACATGCACGGCTAGAGACTCCAAAACTCCAGGGTCCTTGAGTGGGACGTTCTCCTCAGCCTGCTGTCCGGGGATGGTCAACCATTCTACCACTGCGAGCCTGGCCTGGGGACCATGTGATTGAGCGAGCTCTGCCCCTCACTGCCCTCTCTACTTCTCGGGGCAATTTTCTTCAGTCCTCAGGTCAGTGCGTTCTATTTTGTTTCCCGGCGGCTGAGCTGGGGGGTTTTGATGGCATTATTTAAAGAAAAAAAAGTGAAATATAGGAAAAAAAGAAGAAAAAAAATGTTTGTGGAACTTTATGTGGCCTAGGCCTAAAACTTGAAGTGAACAGTGATGTATGAAACAGCCATGGGGACATTGCTAGATCTATATGTATATATTTAAAATTTAAGAAAAGAAACAAGAAAAAACTTATGTTAATATTTATTGTTATTTATCTTTATTAGTTTTATTTGTTGTTATATTTTTTTGGATTTTATAGTTGTTGGGTCCCTATGGTTAAGTTATGTTATTTATTTATATGTTTAGGCCTAGTGCTTGTTATTTATATTTTTCGTTCATTGTATTAGGGAGGTCGTGAAGTGACTTTTTACTAAAACGGTACCGGATTATATTTTATTTTTAATTACTTCTTTTTTAAAATTCTTCACCAAACGGGGATTATGGTTCTTTTACTTAACTTCTAATTCGGAGCTACCCAGGGATTCCGGCTTACTCCCTGGCCTCGGTGGAATCATGGGATGTGGGGCTAAATTGCCGGGGATTATTTGGGGTTATCAAAATTGTTTCTAAATGTTCACTTTTAAATTGTTAATAAATTGTCTTACGTTTTGGGTGTCTCAGGCTAAGCTGCAGATAGGCCATGTAGTTGTTAATTGTTAATTTTGGTATTTGTAGAGTTTGTTGTTTTTGTAGCTTATTGTAGTATCTTGTTCATTTTAGTGTTTCCTGTTATTTATTTAAGTGCGAATTTATATTTGGGCCTTCTGCCCATTAATATTGTGGCCTTCGGCCGTTTTTATTGAATAATATGTTGTTTGACTTGATAATAAAATTAGTTTTGCTCAGCTGCCGAGTGTTATTTTGACCCTCCAACTGCCACCCGTGATCCCATCGCTTGACTTGTTTTGAGCCATCCCCCAGTTGGCACGCTTTCCAGCTTTGGTGGGGGGATGGGTCTCAGTATAGACAGGCTAGACGAATCATACCTTTTCGATAAGGGTGGTCAGGCTGGTTGATTCATATCTTCCGACACGACAGTCAGACTCAAATATTCTCAATTAGATAGTTAGGCTTTATGACTTATACCTACTGGATACTGTAGTTGAGTTGGTTCACTGTATCTTCTCGGTAAATTTAGTCAGCTGAGTGCCTCATATATTTTCTTCAGTTGTCGATTGGTCATCTCATTTTTTTTATAGGGGTATTTGGTTCTTTCTCTATCGTTCTATGCAGAGTGTTAGAGTGGTTTTCTATAGATAACAACATGACAGAACAACAATTAAAGTATCGAGATCTCGTAATTTCGAGAATACGTAAGATCACCTCATACCCATTAGGTCATTAGGTAATCAGTGTATTGACTGGTAGCTAATGCAACAAATGGGAGTGTTGAATTTACTATTACACAAATATTCAATCCTTCTCCATAATAAAAGAGGAAATCTATATTATGTAGATAATAATCATATTCGATAAAGCTAATTTATTTTAAACATTAAAAATATGTTAATTGGTTTCTATGAATAAATATGAAAAGAATTTTGCGGACGTCGCACACTGAAACAAAGCAGCTGGGTTATTCATGATGTAAATCCTAGGGTTATTTGCATATGTAACAGATCTTTTGTATATACTGATTAGCACACTGAATGTTCGCTTTACAGAAAAAAAACTGTGAAATCAGGAAAACAAAGGTGACGTTTGAATTTTAAATGAAGTATCTTTATTACATATTTATATCACTGTTGACTGGTTTATTATTTTTTTACTATTCATATTAAGATTAAAAGTAAAATAAACGTGTCATTACCCAATCGTGGAGAAAAATTGCTTCAAAACTTTATATTGGTAGTGTTGTGAGAAACTTATAAGCTGTTGTGTGTTAAGATGTATTTTGCATTTAGACAGAGTATTTTGTATTCATTATAGACATTCTTTGGGGGAGGGAGAAGCTTGAATATGGTGTGTATGTTTTGTAAAACAGCAAAACTCCAATTATCCGATTAAATATGTACCAGACCCCATTCGGATAATCAAAATTTCAGATAATCGTATTGTTGTCAATAAAAAGTCTATTTTATTTAATAATTGCTGTATGTTTAAATGAGATAAAAACAATATTTTAAAAGAGCATTTAATTACACTACTACAAATTACATTCTGTGGCTAGATTTATTGTTTTAAAATGGTGTTACAGTTTATAGTATTTATTGAGCATTATTTAACAATATTTTAAAGATTAAAAATACTATTGTACATTGTTGTTTACGTTATTTTTTCTTTTTTTTTAGAACAAAATTAAAAACCTAATTATTTTAAAGTTTATTTCATGACACTCTAAAAGCAATTCGGATAATCTGTGATCCGGATAGTTGGAGTTCGGATAATTGGAGTTCCACGGTACATAAATGTTGTTAGTATGTTGTACTATGAATTGGAAGGAACAATATTGTAATGTATTATGTATAAAGTGAAAACAGGATTGTTAATACTCTTTTCCAGTATGTTTATTAGGTTTGGATATGGACGAGCACGTAAGGGGCTGGTCGGGACAATATAGTGATGTAAGCATTAATTGGGTGAAAGTGTTCGTGTATGTTGTGTGTGTTTAGTTGGGATGAATATTTTACGATTATATTTGATGGGGAAGCATGCAACTTACAACTCTTATAGCCAAGCCATCCAAGTTCTAGTAAACAATAAGAAACAACGTACGTTATTAGCTTTGGAAAAATTATGAGATTGGTGATAAAGTTGTTAATATTGGTATCATAACAGTGAACGTAATAATGACCAAGTCAATATAACAATGGCGTGGTTAATCTGGCGCTTCGCTTCACGAGATACACCAAAACACGGGTTTATATTTCAACGATTTGTTCATAATAATGATAATATCCAAACACTTGAAGTACCACTAAGTGGATACTCTCTAAGTTATTTTGTTAGAATATTCAGTTTACTTTTACAATTAAATATGTGCAAATTTAATTGTCATTCGTGTTGAGTTTAAATGAAAAAATTGATACTTCAACTTATGGCCTTCTACGACCCTTTTAAAAATCATACGGGTTTCACTAAAACCATCTAAGATAAACACGAAAACCTACTGTTGA
>JAQJVL010005281.1:0-36698 GCA_035578905.1 Stictocephala bisonia | reverse complement strand
AAAAAGTTTTGACTTTTAACCCAGGAACTGGCAGGCCTTTTTGGCCTAAATGGCAGGCTATTTTGAAGGTCACGCAAGGGTATTACATTTTCTTATTTTTAAAATAAATATTTTATCAAATATTATAGTGTTATGTCTATTATGCACATGTACAGTCTCTATTGAGTTATGGCATTATTCTATGGGGTAGTGCAGTTGATGTTGAAACGATATTCCTGTGTCAGAAATCTATCCTGAGGGCAATTCTTCATTTAACCCCTTTTAGTGCCGGTCCGAAATCTAAAAGTGTGTTGAAAGAATGCCAGACATTTAACACTGGGTATGTCTAAAGAATACCAAGCAATTTTTCGCGATTTTGTAATGTTTTGGGAAAAACCTTATTACAACTTTATTTTGATATATAGAGACCTAATTTTTTTTTATATATTATGCAGAACTACATTTACTATTTAAAAACACAATAAAAATAATGATTATAATAATCTAAACTATTTATATAAAATAAAATTTGTTACTTACCAAAATTTATTTTGTAAAATTCCAAGTTTCTTGTAGAAAATCATACTTTCAAAAAATTATTTTCCCAATATCCATAGTATTGTTCAATAGACCACTTAAAAATCAACTTGTGTACAAAAATTCATAAGGTTATTTTGCAAAATGTTCACATAACATAAAATTTAAAAAATATTGCGTTTTCAATTTTTTCAACTTTAGTTCAATATTAGACCTAGTAACTAAAGTTAATAAATGAAAAACCATTGGACCTATAAAATAATGTTTACTAATTGTATTTAATTGTATCTAATTGATTTGAACACATATCATAAAACTTTATTAGTAAAATATACAAAACTATTTACAATATTGCTTGTGTGTCTAACAAATGTGATCTGGTAAACACAACGGATGAAGTCCTCTTTTGCACTTTTTGCATTGAAAAGTAGATTTCTTCCTCTTCCCACCACTCTTAGTGCTAGCAGCACTGCAAATACAGCAATTCTTCTCCCTTTTTAGTGGAAGTTTTTCCAAAAATTGGTTTGATTGCACCTGCATTGTCTCCTGCTCCCATCCCCGGATCACATAAAGCTGGATAGTTTGGGCCATTCTTCACCCTAAGCCAATCCTTAGAAAGATCTCCTATTATGGACATCATAAAATCTAATCTAGTTGCAGGTTTGTCTGTGTTCTCTTTATATAACACATATGCATTGAGCATCATCCGTCCCATTATGTTGAAGGTCACACCTTTTTCCAAACCTTGAGAGTCCTCCTCTCTTCTAAGTACTGGTATAACATCTGGTCTGACACATCAATACCTCCCATGTAATCATTATAATTTCTTATCATGATAGGCTTATTAGTTATTTTTACATAAGTTCCTGAGGTTCTTGATCGTCGTTCAGTACCAGCCTTAGCATCTGTAGATAATAATATTACTTGTCGTTGTTGGCTCTTCTTTTCCCTAAACCCAAGTATCAATAAGTTTTGGGCCCTCATGTATTTAGTTTCCCCAACACCAAACTTAGTAAGCATTTCCTTGGGGATACCTTTCCTGTTTTTGTTCAATGTTCCTGTTACCAAAGTTTCATTTTGATATAGATACTTTGCTAAAGGAATAGAGTGAAAAAAATTATCGATAAATAAGTGATAGCCTTTGCTTAGCAGATCACACATTGTTAAAAGTTTTGAGACTACTACAAAACCAAGACCACTTTTTTTTATTTCATCAATTTCTGCTCCTCTTGCTGCACCTTTGTAAACATAGAACGTCATACAGTAGTGAGTTATGGAGTCACATAGCATCCATAATTTTACGCCCCATCGGTGGTGTTTTTTCGGGAGATACTGAAGCAATTGGCTGTGATTTTTTGTTGCTACCATACTCTCATCAATACTAATAAATTTGTTTGGTGTAAAATAATGTTTTGATAGCCTATTGAAATGATCAACTAAGGTCTGAAATCTGGAACATGGATCATAATTTGGCTGGCCTGGAAGTGGAAGATTTACGGTGTTACATAAATGAAAAAATGTCAAAATAGCCTGGAATCGATTACGGGACATCATAGTTCCATACCAAGCAGTATGCTGACATGGTTCAGTTGACCAATATAGAGCTACTGTGGGTTTTTTATCGATTCCCATGTTATTCAGAATAGCAATAAATGCTAGCATTTCTTGATTTGTTATGTCATTCCAATTTCTAAGTCGGCTTTTGATTTCTAAATTGTTGGTCTGAATGAAATTTCTGGCATACTTATTAGTAAACTTAACAAAGTCACTAAGCAAGCCTACAGTAAAAAATAACTGAAAGTAGGAAATCGGTTTGGAATTTTTAGGTGGACAATGTTTCACACCAGGCTGTTCATTATATGAAAACCTATGCTGTACCCCGGGATCATTCTCATCATTTACCATATTCCAAACAATGTCATCATTCTGTGAATCATCATCACTATCACTAGAATTGTGAACAATATTTGTGGCAGTAACCCTAGGCCTACTAGACCTACGACCTGGTGTAGGCAAATTATGTGTTCTACCTTGACCTAAGCCATTATCATTATTGTCATCGTCTTCACTGCTAGAATAGCTAAATAATCGTGGTCTTTTTCTAATCTGCAAATTAGCTTGATTTTTAGGCCTACCTGACGATGTACTTGCTAAATCTAAATCTGGATTGTAGTGTGGGTCGGCATCTGTATCGTCCTCAGCTGAACTGCTGCTAATTGAATCATTACTCAAAACTGCATCTGTTAGAAAATCTTCTTCCAATATATTTCGAACTGTGTTATCACTTACTGGAGATCGTGAACGATCCATTATTATAAAATAAAACACTAAATAACACCACTTGTTTACCACAAACTCACACCAATACTAACAAACAATTAAACACTTCACAATAACAAAGCCAACTACAGACTGTCACTCAGTCTAGTCAGCTGTTGCATTCAAGTCAAAGCCTTCTAAATCGGTGTCGTTCAGAAATACTACTATGACTGAAGTAATATATAAATATTTTCCCCTTGAAATACATTTCATTACGTTTATTTTGATATATTAAACATTGTTTTATGTTGATAAATAACGAAGATAGAATTTTTTTCCGTAACGTCCGTATATACGGACGTTGGCAATTCTCGGCGGTCTTTGCGGCGTCCGTAAAAGAGGACGTTGGCAAGTCTCGGTAGTATACCAACGTCCGTATATAAGGACGTTGGCACTAAAGGGGTTAAAATCAAGAACTAGTTGTAAACCTTTTTTTAAAAAATTTAATATACTCACTTTACCATCTCTATACATATAAGAAATTGCAAGATTTGTACATAAAAATTCGATGTATTTTGAAAACTATAAGTTTAGTCATGGTTATAATACAAGGAATCACAATAAAATGTTTTCAGTATCCTAACCACAAATATAGCAAATATGAAGCTGGCCCTCTTTATATGGGTCTAAAAATATACAACCATATTCCTCATTCTTATAAAGTTCTTTCCCTAGTAAAATTTACATCTAAGTTAAAAGGGACACTTTCTCAAAAAGAAGTTAAAAGGGACACTTTCTCAAAAAGTTTATTGTAACATTCATGATTTTTTTAAAGATTGTATTATTATTGATTAACTATTTGTCAAATTTTCTGTGATCTGTATAAATTTATTTATATTTAGCAACAAAACTGATATTCTTTTAACATATTTGTATTAGGTAGTTAGTATTAGATATTTAGGAGAAATACTGTTAGTTTTCTAACAAACTTGACTATGTACCAGCTTGTGTATTACTCTGTAATAATTTAACAGGCGTTCATGTACAATAAAGACTTGTCTATTGTCTATTGTTATATATTGTTTTTTTCAGTAAATTACAGGCAATAAGATGGTATAAGTTTTATGTGAAAATATTGAACTATAAAATTTTTATTATGGTATATGTACATATAAATGTGTTTTTACATACTGAAAAATGGGTGGGACCATACCTTGGAAACAGTGATGCTAAATGAAAATGGCTATTGTAAGATGACCATTTTGTAGCAAATTTAGTCTAGTTTTGAAAAATATATAGTTTTATAAAGATTTTTTTTATAAATTATGTAAAAAAAATCAAAATTTATGACCATGGGCAAACCGTAAAATTGTCAATTTGTTGTTATGTTTTGTAAATAGAATAAATATTTATAAATCACCTCATAAATATAACCTTTTTCATTTCAAATACACTCCTAATATCATTGGCACATTATAAAAGAACTTATATTATCATTTACACAAATAAAACACGTAAACAATAATCATTTCCTTGACAACCAAAACGATCTACCGACAGCGACTGCAACACAAAGTAAACAAGAAGTGAAAACAGCTGTGAGAAGAACAAGATAATGAAAACGTCGAGTAAGGAAAAGACATTATAACATCGATATATCGATGGATTGAATGTTCATCTATCCACCGCTACCGTGATTATATCGGAAATCAACAATAACAGTACTATAATCAGTGTAATGCCGAGCGCTGTCGTTTCGTCTACAAATCGACGACTGCCACTTGAGTTACGGCTCCTGTCGTCGCTAAATCGACGACTGCCAGTTTCTGGGTTAAGCCTACTGTAAAAAAACCACAATACTGCAGAGACTTCTGGTCAATTCATTAATTATTTTGTTTAGTTATGAAACTTTTTTACGCTGGTCGAACTTTCCTGACCAAAAAATTAAAAATTTCCTTGCTGATCGAAAATTTCTTAATGAATTAAAATCAATTTTTCATATAAACGCGTATGTACATACTTGCTTACCTCACCGATAAATTATATTAAAACTGTTGTAATCTACATTTTTCCCTCTAAACGATATGCTATACGTGTACCTTAAAATTAGTTTTATGGGTTAAACGGTCGTTGGAAAGAACCCATGTTCTGTTCGGCTGAGCCACCCATGTTTATTCTTATGGAACATTTTTTACTTTCAACCGTTTAAATCAACCCTTATTTATTGGAAATTTGCAATTTTCAGATTTTTCCTGGGGATTACACAGTCCAAATTTTAAGTTTCTAGCACTTCTAGAAGTACCAAATCAAATCAAAATCATTTATTTGTCACAAAACTTAAACTAAGCACTGACAATGCCATATTCAAGCAAGTAAATGCTAATTCAGTAAACTAGAAACTAATGTTATTCATACTAAAAACTCAACCAAAGAATAAAATGGATGCCCTGAGAGCCAATCAAACAGTTTATTGATAAATGTCTTTTCAGAATATTTTTTTATTAAATGAAATAATTTGCTATACACTTTTATTGAAGTTATGCCATAACTTTTTGAGGTTTTTGTCAGTCTATGATAATTGTGGCATACTCTTTACACCTAGTATTGTACTGATGTAAACTAGGTTTAATAATAGTAGGATTTTTATAAACATACAAAATGAGATCAAAAATATAGAGATAAAAACAGCGAGGATTCTTAATTTTATAAAAAGAGGCTCACAGTGCTCTGTGGCGCCTACATTTGAAATTGCTCTTAGAGCTTTTTTCTGTAGAAGCAAGATTTCTCATATTCTACTACAGTTACCATATAAAATTAAATCATATCTAAATATCGATTGAAAATACGCAAAGTATGTATTTTCAAAGTATGTATCAAAAGATATGACAGTCTTATCAATTCGCTCCTTATAAAAATCTGCCGCCAGGAGCCAACCTGTCACTGCGTTTTGTAGCTCTTCGTCACTGTCGAACCGCTGTCAGGCAAGCCACGACTTCATGTACAGAAACAAGTGAAAATCACTCGGAGCCAAGTCCGGGCTGTATGGGTGATGATCAAAAACGTCCCAATTAAACTTTTTGAAAAGTTCACTTGTTCTTAGAGCAGTACTTTTTCTTTGCTTTTTCGGAACCCAACGAGCACAAAACTTGTGGTACCCCCAGTTTTTCTTTCACTATCTTGTGTAAGAGGCTTCAAGAAACTTCAGGAAAGTGGTCAGAAAGTTCCGAGATCGTGAATCGACGATTCTCACAAACCTTTTCGTTCACTTTGCTCAGAAGGTCATTACTGACAAGAGAAGGCCTACCACTCCTTTCTTCATTGTGAATGTTTGTTCTACCATTTTTTTAAAACCGTACCCACTGACGAACTACACCTTCACTCATAATGTTTGGGCCATAAACGGCACACAATTCACAATGAATTTCGGCTGCTGAGTGATTTTTGGCCAAAAGAAATCGTTTAACACTACAGTACATAGGCTTCTTCACACTTCGCGGGATTTCCTATCGCCGCACTCATGTTTTAAGGCTGTAACTGGACAATGTGTGATCGTACGATGCTCCAACTTGCACAGTTAGAAGCGTACTAAACTGCTGCGCGCGCCGATTTCAGTATGGCGGCACTACCCCCACTACTTCTCGCACTATGAACAAACGGAGGTTACTTTCTGGATAGCCCTCGTATAATGTACATGTTTGTTCCGGGTGTAGTACTATGGAGGTTGAAAATTGTACTCAAGCCTTTTCTCACGCTATGTCATAAAAACTACTTTTTGTAATTTTCCCATAAAAAATACGTTGGGGTCATTTTGGAACATAAAAAGGCCGCCATCTTGTTTAGGAGTAAACAAACTTTTGTGTCAACATTTAGTGTCAGTCATTCAGTGAGTGAGTGAGTCACTACATCGAGCTTTATAGTATACTAGGGGACACCCCTGCATGCTTCGCGTGCCAACCCTGTCGTCACTCGCTATGCTCGTGAGGTAAGCTTGGCCTATGGCCCTCACCAAGGCACTCTACTACACTCCCATTCTAGGCATGTCGCCTCGTGAGGAAGATTGGCTTATGGCCTCGCCAGGGTTTTTAAGCAATATGACAATGAATTTTGGTTGTTGGGGCAGTGAAGCCCATAAACATAGATTTTTTTAATCTGATGGTATATTTAGATTTAGGAGAATAATAGCTTTAAATTTATACCCCATTTGAGTAGATAGTATCAGTCTTAAATAATTTTATATTTTCAAAAATTTCATATTTTGAGCCCCCGATACCCCAAATTTTTAAGTTGAAATTTATAAATAAGTTGCACATTTGATAGGCATGTAGAATTGTGAAGGTTTGAAAACTTTATTCAAGCTTTTTCTCAAATCATGTCATAAAAACTACTTTATTGCGATTTTCCTATAAGAAATACATTGGGGCAGTTTTGGGGTAAAAGAAGGCAACCATCTTGTTTATGAGCGAAAAAGTAAACTTTTGTTAATTTTTCTGGAGGTTTCAGACAAAGAGGACGCTTTTTTTATGGTGGTAGGACCAGTGAAGTGCCTCAACATTTAGTGTTTGTCAGTCAGTCAGTGAGTCACTAAATCGAGCTTTATATTATATAGACTAGGGTAAACCCCTGTAAGCTTCATGTGCTGACCCCTGGGAACTCTGCTTTTAGCTCCTTTGTAAAACTCAGCCTGTGGCCTCGTAGGAGAGTTCAGCCTCGCCAAGACGCTCTGCTACGAGGCCGCCCACCTATACCTAAATTTGATATCCCTTTGTGGAACTTAGCCTACAAAGCATATCCTCTGGGGAATGTTCGGCCTTCCGCCTCACCATGGCACTCTGCTACAGTCCCATTTGTGGATTTCAGCATGTCACTCCATGAGGAAGATCGGCCTACTGCCTCGCCAGGATTGTAGACTAATATGACCATGAATTTTGGTTTTCGGGGCAGTGGAGCCCCTAAACATAGTCTTTTCTAAAATCTGATGATTAGTATCTAAGACAAAAAATAAAAAATAGTATCAGACCACACAAAATTTTGTTTGTTTGAAGATTGGGCCGACCACAAAAAATTAGCCTTGTCTGGAGAGTGAATGGACCACCAAGAATTTTGATTGTTTGGAGAGTGTCCAATATTCTTGTTTTAGAAGAAATAAATGAATGCATTAAATAAATAGAAATTAATACCTTCATCTCTGTCTTCCTTTTCTTTCCGTTCCTTCCCATGTGATGGTACAGTCTCCTCATTGTCTCTATATCGTGTATCACCACTGCTAAATTCTTCAGATATACTGCGAGCTAGAAACACACATTATAAATTCACTCTTTATGACCCAATATGTAGGTATTTTATTAAATTTGTAAATTTAGATTTTAATTTATAATGTCCAGTTTTCTAATATTCATGTAAGGGAATGAACTATTCCAATGTAACATAATTATCACTCAAGAGTTGTCTCTGGTCTGTTTGGAATTGCTAAAAAAAAAATTGCTGACAAAAATATATTTCCTCTTAGAAGACTTTTTTCAGAGACAATTTCCATTCTATTAATTTTACAATAATGAACTATTAAAATAAATATCAAGTTCATAATTAACACTGTCAAATTTTACATAGCATTAAAAGCAATGATTAAACTATTTTTGTATCATTTTCATGTGGCTTTAAGATCTTACAAAGCAAAAATAAATTCTGTCATGAAAAAAATAACAATAATAATTAGTGGTCCTAAATAAAATACAACTTAACCAAAAAAAGTGTAATGTTATAAAACAATATAAATAAACATAACTGAATATAGCTAAAACTTACGATCAAATTGTTGAAATTATTGAGTGGAGTGCGTAGGATGAAAGACAGCATTCATTCAGGCAAATGAAGCATCAGGATACACAACACAAGAAAAACTGGCAAAAACAATGCAAACTCAATCACATGCTGACATAAAGCAAACTGTGGTAAAGCAAATAAATTCAAACAAAAGTTGAAAATAGTAATTTTTTCATCTAAAATCTTTTAGTAATTTTTAAAAGCTAAAAACCTTAAAACGGTTGGTTCTTTGTTAGTCTTGTTACTCACTAGATATAATTGAAAAGCTACAAACACAGACTGCTAAAGCTGTTACTGTATTTTAGTTCAATTATATGAAAAAAAGGAAAAAACTAAATTTGATATCCATAGACAACACACACAACAAATATGAAATTTATAATGTGATCAATTCACAGACAATTTCAATTTATACATGAACTAATAATATTAAAAAACATATTTCATAATAATAATATGTTTACCATAAGGTGTAACATTTTCAGAAATTGGGCTTGTAATAAAACTTCAACAAAAATGTACCTTTTGCACAGACTGATGATTGAAAATATTGTAATACCTTCATCAACATAGTTTACATCCTGGTAAAAATATCTGTAGTTTTTTATACCATAAAATGAAATTTGTAAAAAAATTCCCAGCTGAATTGGTAGGTGGGCTTAAACTAAATTTAGCAATAAAATTAACTGTTAAAGCAGATATCTTGAATAGAATACTCCAATACTGCTAGAATGCTATAATATATTTAGGGGTGTGCGAGTAGTGATTTTTGAGTTTGAGTCGAGTCGAGTAGTTGACATTTTTTCAAGTATTAAGTATTTTCGAGCGAGTATTTACAGAAAGATTTCCTATTCACCCAAGACAACTGTAAAAGGCAAACCCCATCCTAAGCCTATGTTAAGTTTTTTTGTTAAATATATACATCTAAACTGAACACAATAATTTTGATTTGTTGTTTGTAACTGTAACATTTGATAAATCAAACTTTTTACTCCCTGCCTTCCAACATTTTTATGTGGCATTGTTTTGTTTGACCGTTTTCCTTTTTTCATAACTAATATTATGTAAGAAACTAAGAAAATATATTATTAACTGAAACAACGTGGATTATAAAGATTTAATCTGTTCACTCATATCACAGATCAGATTTTCTATGCAAGCCAATTATACTGTTTCATAGCCGGCCGATATGCCAAATGCAGTCATTTGCTTTCAGAATTGCCTCCTCTCAACATAAAATTGATTGTGTACATACCAAGAAGAGTGGATCTGTATTCTGTGGGTATTTATTTCAGTAATAACAAGGTTACAACTAACCATAAAGAAGCTCTGAATTATTTATTTATTTATTTATTTATGACTCTTTACATAACAGCTACAGGTAAAAAACCTAATACAGCCATTTTGACAAAACTATAACTACACAACAATTATTTTCAGTACAAGAATAAGTAAACTATGCTAAAAATATATAATACAGGCTTAACAGTAATAATCAACTATGTAGCTCGAGCTAACAAATAATATTTATCCAAACATAAATTTAGAAACAAAAAGAAGTTAAATATTGCAGTGAAAAAAGATGTTTAAACTTATATTTATTTACAAAGATATCATAGGATTCAAAGTATTGGTCATATAAATTACGAGGGCTTTTAGGCGGGAAATAAACAACATTAACATAGAGTGTAGTGTCCAAGTGAGGCCTGCGCACCTGCAGCCAGATAGACTCAAGGTCACGCGCAATCAACTGAACGTCGTCTGGCAGAGTCAGCTGACTGACTTGTAGCCGCCTGTGGAGCGCCATCAATACCCCCCCTCCGCGTTCCATACCACTCCTCTGCTTATCTCTGTCTCGTCTGATAACCACATATCGATCATCAAACAGCTCACTACTGTGTATTCCCTCTGTCAACCACGTCTCAGTAAAGACAAAAATATCATAATCTTCACTTGAAGCAGACTCAAAAAGTGCTTGGGTTTTGGTACGCAGGCCTCTGACGTTCTGATATTAAACGGTTATTGTATTATCCATTACAGTATCAAAAGATCTAAATAACTAAATATTGGGCATACACTTCCTACAAAACAAGTATTAGAATACATTGAATTTAGACGTAGATTAGGTTTGAATATAAATTTACAATTACAAAACTAAACACTATATTTCTACCTCTAACAAAATAAAATGTGTTGCCTTGTAATACCATACCAGTAAAAATGTAATGGAAAACAAAAATTGTACTTTTGCCGTTGGCACTGTCTTTCCTTAACCCTGAACTGATTCTTTTTATACCAGTGAAGCCAGATCATCCTCATCGTTAAGTACAATAACTCTTGAGTTCTTGTCATCTGATTTCCTGACTTTGATTCTACCCACCCTGTCTGCCCACACAAACCTATAGTTGTAGTCGGATCTTAACTTACGTGCCTTGGCGAGCAACACACGTCGGGCCGGAGTCAGGGAAGGGTTTATGTAGATCACAGAGTCTGTGTTGTGGCCTTGAAGATGTCGGGAGGAGAGGTCTCTCTTCACTTTCCTCTTGACGTGCAGCTGGTCTGGGTCATCACGTCTCAAGAACTTTACAATGATGCCTGTTGTTGGTCTGTTGTTGCCTCCATTTATCCTGTGACATGCGTCAATACCGTCCTCGCTCAGCCCGACTCCCAGAGCCTCTCCCACTTGAATAACTGTCTTCTTCAGTGTAGAGTTGGTTTCACCGGCAGCTTCAGGAATACCAAAGATTTCTAGAGTATTTCTCCGAGAATATTGCTCCATGTCTCCCTGGCGCCTGACCACATCCTTCAACTGCCCCCTCAGTTTTCTGTTCTCCACTTCCAGTCCATTGATTGTTTCTTGTTGTTTATTTATAAGGTCTTGTTGGGTCTTAATCAGTTCATTGTTTTCACTTATTCTCTCCATACAGTGTTCCAGCGCCTTTCCAACTTCCTTCTCAACATTAGCTTGACTGTCAATTATATCCTTTTTCATCTCGTTCAGTAAGGTTTTAAGAACGTCCATAGTGATAGCCATGTCAGTTGGGGTTGTAGCAGGTTTACCCTGTGATGGTGAGGAGACAGGAGTAGAGTTAGAGAGACTGCGACTGAGTCGCCTAGACCGGGCGCAGACGTCACAGCACCACACACCACTCGCCGAGATAACCTCAACCTCAGTCACAGTAAGGTTTACACACTGACCGTGGAAAAAGCTTCTACACTGTTTACACTGTACTTTAGTTTTAATGGTTCTACTTAATGGAGCTTTGCACTTGCCACATGAACTCATATTAAACTGACATCAATTGAATGATTTGTCTGAGGTTATGTTATGATACTCATTTAAAACACATCGTACACTTAACATACACTGTTGGATATGATTCACTGATTAAATAAATAGTTCAAAAAAGTCACTCATAGCTAAATATATACAAGAAATGAATTGTTAACAAGAAATGAATTGAAATTATATAATCAAATTTGAAAATCTGGATGACAAAGACTGTAGTTCAATCATTTGATAATAATAACCAAGCAGGTTTACTAAAAATAAATTTTAAAGTCGCTTAGGATGAATTAGTTTTTAAATTATGATCCGTTATGAAATATGTGCAACTTGAAACTACTTCGATACATGAGGCTACACTGAACAACAGATAATAATCATTTCATAACGAGAAATTCATGAAAACCTGGTGTAATCAAACGAAAACCATAGACGTAGTCAGCTAATATAATAGATCTAGCCGATATTGGCGACGAGATGCAGTTGAAATATCAGCTGTGCCAACTAATGATACAGTGAAGATTTTGGGCAGCTAAATTATAAACTTATGAATAAAAACGAGACGTTTGATAAGGCTTCGGTTCAATAAAAATTATTTTCCAAATCTCTAAATTCGTCGTATTTTGTTTAGAAAAGGTCTTCCAATATGTTTCTCCTCATTTGGGTTGATTGGTGAATCTTTTTCAGTTTACATCGACGTCAATGTGAACAGGGAACCATTCAGTGAGTTTACGAATCAAAATTATCGTACTTTACCACCTTTTACACTCCAACTGTGTTATTGTCTAACCTAGTCAGAAAACCGCTCAACAATTTGACAAGAAAAAATATCATATGCACAAATATTACATGCAGTTTTGGCGATCTAAGGTGTTTTTGGATTAATAATTAATAGATGTTCCCCACGGATATATATACATATATATTTTTTATTTGACAGAAAATAAATCAATAATGTTGTGTCACACGCTGCTAGAACGCCATTACCATATTTAATATGATATGATACGGTATTTTCTTACGTCAAATCATTGGACGATTCCCTGCTCAGATTAAAAAACAAAATAGACCTCACTCCACTCGCGAGAAATATACTATAATTTCAGTTCCGAAAAGGAACTAAATGGTTCCTTGCACTTATGTATACTACAACCGAGATGAACTTTCATGGGAAGTTCCGATTCTAGGGATGTAAAGTGACCCGTTCTCGGGATCCTTTTGATTGAATGATATTATTGATATGAACGAAAATATACATAGTTTCCACGGCGTACAGACCATTAGATTTGTATCAGTAACAGCTCTTTTTGAGCACCTTGAACCGGATCTCTCGTCCCCTTACTTGGGTCATAAAGACATTAACCAGCACTTCTGTTTTATTCATGCTATTTTAGGTTAGGTTAAAAGTGACTAATAGACTCGACAACCAACATGTGTGATCGCTACTACGGTAACTATTTACAGTGATCGCTACCTTCCCAGCTCTGTTGTTCACTTTGAATTGAACTAGTTCAAATCATAATGAACAAACTCGTTAACTAAGTCGACTAGTTCATTTGACTGTTGTCGTGTACTACCTATTCTTAGGCGTACTGTTTAGTTCATAATTACACGTACCAAACTGATAACATATGATAAGGGTAAAATAAAACACAAGGAAGCGCTCATTTTTTTTACTCATAACTTATAAAACTGATTACTCTTAAAACTAAATTAAGATGTAAATCTGATATTTCGTGAAATACAACTACTTGATCGAAATTCAAGTAGTTACGGAAGCTTCGAGCCGAGTTCAAGTAGTAAAATACTCGATCAAATACTCTAAGTTTCGAGTACTCGCACACCCCTAAATATATTACTGTTACAGCACTAGCAGATATCTTGAATAGAATACTCTAACACTGCTAGAATGCTGTAATATATTACTGTTAAAGCAGATATCTTGAATAGAATACTCTAACACTGCTATAATGCTGTAATATATTACTGTTAAAGCAGATATCTTGAATAGAATACTCTAAAACTGCTAGAATGCTGTAATATATTACTGTTTAAGGCAGATATCTTGAATAGAATACTCTAACACTGCTAGAATGCTGTAATATATTACTGTTAACTCATTCGATGCTGCCGGCCCCATATGGGGACCGCGTGTAGTGCTTTGTCAATTCCCTTAGTGTGGTTCAGCCACTCGTTGTAGAAGGTTGGATCTCTGCCGCATTTTACAGTAACCCTATTGCGACATTTTGGTTAGCTTCGTTCGCGTTTCCGTGCAACGACTCGGATCTTTTAATGCTTGTGTTTTATTGCTTTTAGTTTTCGCTTTTAGTGTTGTGTTATTGTGTAGGATTTGTGTTATTTGTTGTATATATTAGCCTTATTCTTTTTAAAATGGATAGTGCAGTGCCTAGTATTTCTCGAGAGAATGACAGCAGTGACAGTGATGGTTCTGTGGACAATATCCAGCAGGCTGTTGATGACAGTTCTACTGAATGTTCATCAATCAGTTCAGACATTGATGATGCCATTGTTATTGATTCTCCCACTTGGAGCATTTATACTACAGGTATGCGACCTATTCAATTTGTTAGAACAGACACTTTATTGGTACCTATTCCGGGGACTGGATCACCATTGGACTTTTTTAACCTTCTCCTTGATGATGTTTTTCTAGAAAGAGTGTGTGTATTTACAAATGAATATGCATTCAATGTAGTGTACTGTAAACTTGACCTTACTCCTAAATCACGTATAAATGCCTGGAAAGACCTTACTATACCGGAGTTAAAAACATTTTTAGGAATTTTATTACACACAGGCACCATTCACATGAACAGAATCCAAGATTATTGGAAAACGGATTATTTGTTCAATCTGAAGTGTTTCAGTTCATTTATGTCTAGGGATAGATTCTTAGCCATCATGCGTTGTCTACATTTTTGTAGCACAAAACAAAATTCTCATAACACTGAAAAACCTATTGATAAAATTCAGTTTGTAATTGATTATTTCAACTACAAAATGAAAAGTGTGTATACCCCCAAAAGGAGTTGTCCCTTGATGAAGCCATGGTTCTATGGAGAGGAAGGTTACACTTCCGACAGTATATCAAGGGAAAGAGGCACAAGTATGGTGTCAAATTATATACTTTATCTGAACATCAGAGTTTCATTTTGAGATTCCTGTTGTACACAGGAAAATCAGACACTACTGTTGGTGGTTTTGGACATACTGAGAAAGTTGTTTTTCGCCTACTGAACGATTTCCTGGGACGTGGTCACTCAGTATATATGGACAATTACTATAACAGCTATGCTCTAGCTTCAAAGTTATTAGCTGAAAAAACATACTGTACAGGGACCTTGCGTATGGGAAGAAAATATACACCACAGGAAGTAACAAACACACCTTTAAAGGCAGGCGAGACTATTGCACGCTGTGCAAATGGCGTAATGATTGCAAAGTGGAAAGACAAGAGGACTGTCGTGTATATTTCCACGGAACATGAGAACACAATGGTTCAATTTGTTGATAAAAGAGGCCGCACAAAGGAAAAACCACTACCAATAGTGAAATATAACGCTCACATGAGTGGTGTTGATCAAGGAGATCAAATGATGGCGTACCACCCAAGTGAGCGCAAAACCCTTCGGTGGTACAAAAAAATTTTTGTACATTTCATTCAGATGACCTTGGTGAATGCCCTACAACTACATAATATGTACCAACCAAAAAAGACTCTGTATGATTTCCGGTTGGGAATAATCAGAGGGCTTTTACCTCAGCCTATTCCCAATGCAATTGAATCTCCCGGCCAAAAACGGAAAAGAAAAGACACTCACAAGCTGGCAAAAATTCAAGATCAAGAAGCAAATGTAAGTCGTACAAAGAGAAAGAAATGCCGGCAGTGTACGAAGGACGGAAAGCCCAACACAAAGACTGCTTTTCATTGTAAAACATGCCCGGAAAAACCTGGCTTGTGTTTGGGTAACTGTTTCGAAAAGTATCATGACTCTCTAAACTAAAAGTCTACAACTGGATGTGTGGAGTGGATGTATATAGTGTATATAGCATTTATAAATAATAATAAAAACAATAACAATAAAATAGGCAGTGAAAATAAACAAATATCAACAGTGATACACGTAGCAGTGGTGCGCGCGCAGTACGTGGTTGTGACTAAACTGCAGACGGCCCCATGTGGGGCCCAGACTTGCGACGTCACATTTTCCCGGAAATACGACAAGAAACATCTTTTAGACATTCAATCCTGAATTCCTACCATAAAAGGTAAGTAATATTAGTATAATATTTTTTCCGCATTTCCCAACCCCTATTGTGATTTTTACCGCATTGAATGTGTTAAAGCAGATATCTTGAATAGAATACTCTAACAATGCTAGAATGCTGTAATATATTACTGTTAAAGCAGATATCTTGAATAGAATAATCCAATACTGCTAGAATGCTGTAATATATTACTGTTAAGCCGAATAATGACAGGATGGAATCAACAGGATTCGTTAGTGTAAATACAAATTTTCTTATCAATTGATGTTTAAAATTTTGTAGAGAATACTTAATTTAAAATTATGCATAATATAAAACAATGATTTTCTGGTTATGGTGTTATAGTTTTCAAATTATTTTTATTTATATTAATATGTTAATGTCACATTATTGTATTCGTTTTGTTTCTTACATTTTATGTTTAAGTTATATGAATTCAATATATTATAATGATGAATCGTACTGGTTTACTTTTGTCATTTTTGTTACATTAAAATTTTTACAATTTACTTTTTTTCTCTTTAACAATGAAAGAGTATATATTTATTAAAGTTCATTGTAAATTCATATTTGTATTTTTGAATCATTGAATAAATTTCATCAGGATGTCTTTAGGTTGGTATTTAAATTTTAGTTAATAGATTAATTTCATTGGAAAAAATAAGTATTTTGTTTATGTATGTGTGTATATCAATTAAATAAAATTAGACAGACATACATATACAAGTATATACACTGCTAAGTGAGAACAATATAATATTAGTTTTAATTGGGTAAATAAGTTAGGTGTAAAAAATATATACTGATGAATTCCATTAATATTTTCAATATGATGGCTAAATTATATACTCATAAATTTGTGGCATTTATGCTGTTCTTTCTTTTGAAATCATTAATCGACAATTGAAATTTCAGTAGAATCTCATTTTAGTCGTTTGGACACTGCAAAAAATTTGTTTTACCGCTGATACCTATGCTTAACATTTAAAGTAAGCAAGGTTAAAAATGTAAAGTAATAAATAAAAGTAGATCTAGATAATACATTAAAAGCCAATATAATACATTAAAAGTCAATAAAAACGTATATGAAAAACTAAAGCTCAGTATATGACAAGTACAGGGACAATTAAAAATATTTTCATGCTCATAAATATTTGTCCTAACTTTATACCCTTTTTAGAGTTTCTTGTTACTTGTTAGAAATACAAATTAATATGTTTTGTTTCGTAAAATATTATTTTATTTGATGATTAAAGCATAAACAAAAATTAATATAAAGCATTTCTGTTTTATTATTATTTTTTTTCTCACATTAGATAAAATAAAATATTAATGTTGAATATAATCATCAGAAATACTTTACATTAATTTTTGTTTATGCATTAACAATCAAATAAAATAATAATTTACAAAACAAAACATATTAATTTGTATTTCTAACAAGTAACCAATTAAATGTTTATTAAATCACAACACAAAAGAATTAACTCTATAAAAAGAGGATAGAAAGTCAGGACAAATATTTAATGAAGATTTTATGAATGGTCTGATACTTGGGCAATATCATTGTAGTCCTAATCCTTTAATATCTTTTTACACTTTTACAGCAAAGTGCATGAAATTCAAGTGTCTTTCCCCATTTTATATACATATATATATATATATATATATATATATATATTGTTTAAGGTATACTATGATTGTCACTATTTCCACTTCAGATAGGCAGTGTAACCTTCCCACAAACTGTTTGAAGGAGTTTATTGTGAGTTCTAAAGAACGTTTTGAACAATTCACTGATGTTGTCCAAAGAAGCACATCATAATTGTATGACGTTCTTTCACATTTAGCTCTTTTAGTTGTTGTTATTGACGTATAAAGGAGCACTCAACCGCATGTTTCTTCTGATGCTAAGTTGATTTTCAGAGACAAATGATGACAAAATGATTTATACAGGGTATTCGGTAAAAGTGTTCCAATAATTTATGATGTTATTGTACACATTAAAATAAACAAAAAAGTTCCTATAAACATAGGTCCTAAAACCTATAGTTTTCCGTCTATCTGTCTGTATGTGTTTTTTACATAAAGATTTATAAATTGAGAACCACTTATAGTACAGTTATGAAATTTTGTAGTTATGTTTACCTTTTGTATTCCCACTTGAGAAAATAATATGAACAAAATATCTTTACCCGTTTCAAAATGGCGGCCAATCGAAAATTTTGATGTTTAATTACGCAAAAACCACACCATGTATAAAAATGTTACAAGAATAATAAAAATTTGGAAATGTTTTTCTAAAACTAATGGTGTTTGTTTCATTCAAATCAGATAAAAAACAAATGAGCTGTACTAAAACACATAAAACCGTGTTTTACATTAGTACACAACAGGAAGTATACTTTTCTAGACTGTTGTACTCTGAACAGCTGATTTAAAGCCAATGATCTGATTATTGTGAACATATGTTTATTTAAGTTTATAAAAGAATGTTTCTGTCATTGTTGGCATTAACACGTAACTTAAATAACCTATTTCTTCTGTACTGTAAAAGCTTTGAGCCAAGTACTTTAGTATTGCAATAAAACATGCAATTTTAATTAGTTTTACTGTAGTTAATTGTTTGCTTTAATTAGTGAGTGTTTGTGGTTTAGTTTCGTTTCATTATCAACAAGAAATGGAAAATAATGGAATTCATAACTTTACCAATTCAGAAATGGCAGATATGCATCTAATGTATGGCCTTGCTAATTGTAGTGGTACTGAGGCAAGAAGACTGTATCAAGAACGTTTTCCAAATCGTGTGTTACCTTGTAATCAAACATTTTCAACAATTCATCGACGACTTGCAGAGACTGGAAGCTTTTCACACCAAAAAACAGGTAACTCTGGCCGACAGGTTTCAGTAAGAACACCTGAATTGGAAGAATCCATATTGGATGTCATAGCAGACCACCCCAACAAAAGTATTAGAGAACTTGGTTTTCAGTTCAATATTAGCTGTGAAACAGTCTGGACTATACTACATGAACAACAACTTCATCCTTACCACGTACAAAAAGTTCACTCACTGCTACCTTGTGATTACCATCCCCGAATCCAGCTTTCTCAGTGGTTTATTCGAAAATGTGTGAACCCACATTTCTTGAATAAGGTGTTATTCACGGATGAGGCCAAATTTTCAAGAACCATGATTATTAATTCTCACAACTCACACATTTGGTCCATCGATAACCCACATGCAATTACACAGGTTAATCACCAATATCAGTTTTCTTTAAATGTTTGGGCTGGCATAATTGGTGACAATTTTTTTGTAAGCTTTTTACCGAACATTCTTAACGGCCAGACATATTTACATTTTTTGACTGATGACCTTCCAACTATTCTTGAGGATTTGCCACTGAATACCCGCAACAGTATGTGGTTTATGCAGGACGGTGCTCCAGCCCATTTCAGTTTAAATGTTAGAAACTATTTGGATGGAGCGTACAACAACAAATGGATCGGTCGTGGAGGCCCAATTCCTTGGCCAGCTAGGTCCCCCGACCTTAATCCTTTAGACTTTTTCCTATGGGGCCACCTAAAGTCACTGGTTTATTCCACTCCTGTAGATAACATCGAAGAGTTGCGAGCAAGGATATTAAATGGCATTGCTACAATTCAGCAGACACCTTGCATTTTGAAAGAGTCCGCCGGTCAATGAGGAGGCGCTTGGATGCCTGCATTTTAAACGGAGGCCGCCACTTTGAGCAATTATTATAAGTTTAATAATTTTAATTTTCTAAATGTAATAAATTTACCATTAATAAATGTTAGTTGTTTTCTATTTTTTTATTTGACCTTCATATTCAATGAGTATGTACTAATGTAAAACATTTATGTTCACAATAATCAGATCATTGGCTTTAAATCAGCTGTTCAGAGTACAACAGTCTAGAAAAGTATACTTCCTGTTGTGTACTAATGTAAAACATGGTTTTATGTGTTTTAGTACAGCTCAGTTGTTTTTTATCTGATTTAAATGAAACAAACACCATTAGTTTTAGAAAAAACATTTCCAAATTTTTATTATTCTTGTAACATTTTTATACAGAGTGTGGTTTTTGCGTAATTAAACATCAAAATTTTCGATTGGCCGCCATTTTGAAACGGGTAAAGATATTTTGTTCATATTTTTTTCTCAAGTGGGAATACAAAAGGTAAACATAACTACAAAATTTCATAACTTTTTCTAAAACTAATGGTGTTTGTTTCATTCAAATCAGATAAAAAACAAATGAGCTGTACTAAAACACATAAAACCATGTTTTAGTACACAACAGGAAGTATACTTTTCTAGACTGTTGTACTCTGAACAGCTGATTTAAAACCAATGATCTGATTATTGTGAACATATGTTTTTCAATACCACTGCACGTGTATGGAGGGCGGGTATGTCAGTACTACTGTATGTGGATGGAAGGCAGGGTGGGACAGTACTACTGTTACATTTTAATTCATGTTGGCACAGTAACACAACTAACAAAGTCACACAGCAACAAAATTCAATAAATAAATCTGACACAAGGCCTGGCTCCAGGGCGAAGAGTGAAACAAAAAAGAGACCTGTCATGACGAACACAACAACACGCAGGAGACACATAACACTTAAATTCAGAATCCTAGAATACATAAACCTGAAATCCCTCCTGAGCTAGAGCAACTATCAATACCTCTTACGTGTATGGGTGGGCAGGTGGGTCAATTCCATTGTTCGTGTATGGGCTCACGTGTTCAACTAAAGAATTGAAACTCTCTCGGTTGACATTAGTACATATGTCTGCGCAGTACGCTTCTATGGGTAAGTACATGAACACGTGTCTCAGTATCACTGACCGTGTATAGGTTTATCAATGCTGTACAGGGAATACAAAAGGTAAACATAACTACAAAATTTCATAACTGTACTATAAGTGGTTCTCAATTTATAAATTTTTATGTAAAAAACACATACAGACAGACAGACGGAAAACTATAGGTTTTAGGACCTATGTTTATAGGAACTTTTTTGTTTATTTTAATGTGTAAAATAACATCATAAATTATTGGAACACTTTTACCGAACACCCTGTATATCACTGTTATGGGCAGTAAGTGACTACAAGATTTCCTCTCAAAGTTCAAAGATAAGGTGTCTCAAAGTTTCCTAGTTCCTGTTTTAATATGACTTTATTAACCATGGTAGTATTATGGTGCACCATAATAATTGTGCATTTTGTATTTATATTGTAAATATTTGTTAATTTTGTGCTTGTATTATGGCATATTTGTGCAATTTGTACTTGTACTATATTTCTGCATTTTGTGCTTATATTTGATATATTTATGCATTTTGTACTTGTATTGTAATATATTTGTGTATTTTGTGCTTATATTGTAATATATTTGTGTTGTGAGACATTCACTTCAACTAAAATTAGTGTAAAATAAATGCTCCTACTCCATACTATATTTATAACTGATGACAAAAGGAAACTTGCAGACCAACAGCTGACATTGATAGTTTGTAATGGCAACTTGTTGTGTAGGAGAGACAGCAGTATTGGCAGTTCTATGTTTATTAGCATAACACAAATGTTTTGTAGTATTAAAGATTATTTTTTTACAAATTAGGTAAACTTGTATGGATTTAAACTAACTGTATATTTAGTGCTTTTATAGTCTATTTTATTTCAAAATGGATATCAAGAAAAACACTCAGGACTGTTTATAATTTAGTTGATGATAGTTAAACTGATGATCATACAAAGTTTCTGCGTTTTTGAGTAATGCATCATAAATATTATCTATGAGGAATCAAGAAAATAAACCATTAGAAATTAAAATTTGACCAACAGCCGTATAAAGTAATAATTTAAACGTTTTATGAACACATATCAAAATAAACATAATGCAGAAAAACAATTCTAGTTGTTACAAGATATTTATGAATGGACCATAGAATTCTAAATTTAACTATTAAGGGGGACGTGCAAGAAATTGATTAAACAGTCAAGATTTTGTAATGACAAAAATGAACAGACATAAAACACTCATTTGGTAAAACATTTATACAATTCAAACAAAGCATACTCACGCGACATGGTTTCCTTGCGGCGAACTTGGACTCCAATGATAGCCTCCATGGGTACTTCGGTACGGGGAATGCTGACTGCATGAGGCGGCAAATAGATTGGCTCTAAATTGCCAAACTTGCATTCACTGACAATGCTGCGATGACATCCAGCATGACTCTTAAACCACAAGAAATGTGCCAATATTGTACATTTTTATAAATTTAGCATTCGATTTTTATAAGTTAACCTATACTTTACTATAAGCTGAAAAACTAAAATAGTTTTAATATAACTAAGAAAAATAAAAATTAACACAAAAATAATTATTGTCCTAGAGGGAGCCCTTTTATGTAGGAGTGTATTCCGTATTGCCTGATGCTTGCAAATGTCTATAATATGTGAGACAAGTAATACTAATTGCAAGCCAACAGCAATCCCTCAGGAGCGCTGCTGTTTGCTAAAGCATGCTTAACCCATAACAGCATTTTAAAATTCCAAATATGTTCTCCGCTGGCCCTTACTATTAGTCATTCCTCTATAAAAGATTTCATCAATAAACAAGGGTGTAAAAGGGGGAGAGGGGAAAATATATATTTATAAAATAAAAACTTTTTAGAATGACTGCAATAGTCTTAAATGTTCTAACGATGTTCTTTTTTTCGTCGTCAAGATGGCTGACTGACCTTTTGGATTGTATTCTGGTGCATAATTGTTATCAAATTAGTGCTTTTTGTTACACCTGACGCTTCTCGTGTTGCCTGAACTTCTTCTCGATGGTGCAGTGAGTCTAAATAGATGTGTGTTGAAACTGTGTGTAACTAACTGTTCATACGCTCACAGATTCAAATCTGTTAACCTAGCTTTCCGATCTGCTAACCATTCCATACCGACGTCCATTCGCATAACATCGTCTGCCACAGCTTGTGTTTGCCATTGCATAGAGGACACTTGAAGCATAGAGGTCACTACGTTTCTTCGTTTCCAGTGCCTTCTGAATCTCGTCGACTTGCAAATGAACATGTCTATATAAACTACTTGTTATATGTTATTTATGCAATCAATGTATTATTTGTGTTAAATTATTTGTGTACTTTAGATTATATTATTTTATGTATATTGCTGATTCTTGATATTGTTTTATTGTTGTTTGTTATAAAATTTATATATGAAATAATGTAAACTCATCAAATCTTCATACACTTGACATATTGTCTTTCTCAACAGTCACTCTTACTAATTACATAATATTGCACGTTTACACGGAACACTAAATAAACCCAACATGTCTTGCGTGGAAGTGTGTCCTGTATGTGTCATAATCGTAACAAATGATGATAAAGGAATTAGATGTGATGGGCCGTGTAACAGATAGTTTCACGCTCCTTGTGTCAACTTATCACAATCTGAGTACTCCAAGTTCGCTAAAAATGATAACCGAAAGTGGTCCTGTGGTCGAGATGATTGCATCAATAGCGCTAAACAGCCCTTAAATATTCTCATAAACCAGCCGTCCCAATTAAGCGACAGGATCTCAAATTTGACAGACAAAATTGACACACTACACCTCTGCCATCTAAAATAGATACTATAATAGTCCAAGTTGACAGTCTGAGTAAAAGTCTTGCATCACTTGAGCATCGTGTATCGGACAATGAGATGAAGATCTGTGCTCTCAAAAAAGAAAAAATAGCACTCCTAAGGTAAATATAGATATGGAGGATGTGGTTGCTGAAGTAAAAGAACGGTCTCGCCGAGCTGCGAATGTAATGATCTATGGCCTTCCTAATTCAAATAACCCTGATATCAAGCGAAGAATCTACCATGATCTACAGCAGGCTACTAAGATATTTAAACAGTCCTGTCCAAACTTCAGCAGTGAAGGTGTCAAAACTTACCGAGTCGGGAAAAAGACTGGTGATGAGCCTAGACCACTGAAAGTAATTTTGAAATGTGAGCAAGATGCTCGCCAGATATTTGCAAATTTTTCAATTGATGCCGTGTCAACACTGGATCAAGCTTTCTCTGCTGTCAAGATTGCAAGGGATCGCACTCCTCGAGAACAGAAACACCTTAAATCAGTGATAGCTGAGCTTGAGGACAGGAAATCTTGTGGTGAATCTGATCTTACCATTAAATATTTGAACTGAGACCCATCCCCCCACCAAAGCTGGGAAGCGTGCCAACCGGGGGATGGCTCAAAACAAGTCGAGCGATGGGATCACGGGTGGCAGTTGGAGGGTCAAAATAACACTCGGCAGCTGAGCAAAACTAATTTATTACCAGCAAACAAACAAAAATCAAAAACTGACAGGCAGAAGGCCACAATAATAATTTGCAGTTAAATCAATAACAAAACACACAAAATTTAACAATATAACGACAAAAGCTACCAAAACACTTAACGCTACAAAAACAACAAACTCTACGAATACCAAAAATTTAACAATTAATCAACTGTATGGCCTATCTGCAGTTTAGCCTGAGACATCCCAAAACGTAAGAAAAATATTAAGCCCCCAAAAAAGTGAAAATTTAGAAAACTTTTGGATCACAACACTTAAACCGGCAATTTAACCCGAAACCCTTGATTCCACCGGGCCAGGGAGTAAGCCGGAATCCCTGGGCAGCTCCGAATTAAAAGTTAAGCAAAAGAACAATAATCCCCTTTTGGTGAAAGTTTAAAAATTAAATAATTTAAAAGAAAATATAACACGGTACCGTTCGAGTAAAAATTCACTTCAAAACCCCCCCCCTAATACACTTAACAAAAAAATAAATAACAATAACTAGGCCTAAGCATATAAATCAATAATAACAGGATTTAACAATGGGGACCTAACAAATATAAAAACCTAAACAAATGTAACAAGAAATAAACTAATTAAGCTAATAACAATAAATATCAACGTTTTCTTCTTTTTTTTTCTTTTTCTGAAATTTGAAATATATAGATATCTAGCAATGTCCCCATGGCTGTGTTGCATCACTGTTAGAGTTCAAGTTTTAGGCCTAGGCCACATACAGTTCCATAATCAATTTTTTCTTCTTCTATATTTCTATTTTCCATTTCCTTTTTCACTTTTAAATTAAACCCCCAGCTCAGCCGCCGGGAAACAACAAGGAAAGCACTGACCTGAGGACGAAGACTCATACCCAAAGATGTAGCTGGGGCAGAAGGGTCACCAATGGCCTCTATACATGGTCCTCAGGCCAGGCTGGCAGCGCAGATGGTAGAAAATCCCCGGACGGCAGGCCGAGGGCTGAACGTCCCACTCAAGGACCCTGGAGTTTTGGGAACCTTTCAGCCGGCAAACATGACTTGACGACGCGGCAAAGAACAAGTGAACAGACAGGCCAACTTGACCGAAGCTGCTGGAACACGGAACGAAACGGAACTGGGCCAACGGCTACCAAGTACACGAAACGCAGGGCAAAAACGAATCTCAGGCAGCCTGGCAGACAATGACGAAAAAACGAAACTGTACCGGTCCAAGACCCGGTACAACCTCCCTCTGCAAACCTCAACACACCCAGGCAGGGGAGAACACTCGGTACCTCAGGGAACCAAGAGAAGACGAAGACCTCCGAAGAGTGGTGCCCCTAGGACGTCCAAGAGAAACTAAGAGGGGAAACCCCTCGAACAGGGAGCAAACTACCCTGACTGTCGGGCCCGACAAGAAAAAAGAGAGAAAGAAGACTCTCTCAGAACAGCCACCTAGGGCACAGAGGTGATCAATCTCTTTGCCCCAAGAAACCCCCAGGAACACCAACTCCTGGACCAACCGTTCCCCGGAAAGCCTTAAGCTGGGACACATGGGCTTTCCTAAACACCCTGCCTGACTGGGGATCAACCAGCAGAGCAGTCACCGGTGACAAAAACCTGTCGATGCGGTGGGGACCAGACCACCGATAGCACAACTTTGCAGCTCTTCGTTCCGCGGCCGAACTGACCGGGTGAGCCTGACAAAGAACCAGATCTCCAACCTGAAAAGGGTTAGGAGTACGACCCTTATCATACCTCCTCCTTACTCTCTCTCTAGCACGTAGCAGGTTGCGCCGAGCAGCCCGCCACGTGGACACTACGTCAGTGGCACCTGGCGTAGGTAGAAGATCCTCTAGCCTCCACAAGTTGGACAAAGGATTGTTAGGAGGGTAGCCATGTAGAATCTCGAAGGGAGTGGCATTGTGACTCTCATGCTTGGAAGAATTAAAAGCAAGCTGGAGCCAAGAGAGACTCTCATCCCAGGTGTTCTGCTTCTCAGCATGGAAGGTAATAAGGGCAGACCGAAGATTGCGGTTGAACCGCTCTGCATGAGAAGGCTGTGGGTAATAAGGAGAGGTAGTCACATGCCTGATACCATTGCCAAAACAGAACCTACGAAACTCATGGGAGGTAAACTGGCTACCGTTGTCGGACACAAGAGTGGAAGGCACACCAAAGTGCTGGAAGAGTTGGGACTGGAGAGCACGGATGGTGAGCTTAGCCGTAGCACTCCGAAGTGGGAAAAGCCAAACGAACTTCGAGAAAGCATCCACACAAACAAGCAGGTAGGAGCTACCTGACTTGCTACGAGGAAAAGGACCCACGTAGTCGATGAACACCTTCTCAAAAGGACGCTCGGCCACCTCAGAAGATAACAACCCTAACCTTGCATTCTGACTAGGCTTGCTGAGAGAGCACAGGTGACAAGCCCGCACTCTGCCCGCAACATCCCGGTCCATGCCCTTCCAGATGAAGTACCTACGAATCTTAGCGATGGTCTTATGAATGCCAAGATGACCGCCCACAAGAGAAGAGTGATAATATTGAAAGACCATCGGTACTAGATGACTAGGCAGCACTACACGGGGTTCACCCCTCTGTCGAGGACGGCAACAGAGTACCCCTTTGGACAGAAAATAGGGAGGGTGGGCACCTCCCTCTTGAAGCTCACCTAAGATGACTGACAGCTCAGGATCTTTCTGCTGATGGGACAGTAGGTCGTCAAAAGCCAGAGGAAAATCCAGAAGAACAGCACCACACTGAGCAACAGCCTCAGTCGGTGGATCACTGGGTTCGTGGTACATGCGGGAAAGAGCATCCGCGATGACATTCTGGGTACCCCTAAGATGTTGGACTCGGAACTTAAAAGCAGAAATTTTGACCACCCAGCGACCAATTTTCCCGAGCTGTCGGGGATGGGCAAGAAGCCAAGACAGTGCCTGATTGTCCGTCTCCAGCAAGAACTCAGCGTGTTCCAAGAAACGCCGAAACTTGTCCGTACCAAAGACAACAGCCAGACACTCTAACTCATAGATGGAAGAAGCTTTCCTTTCCTGGTGAGACAACGTCCTCGAAGCAAAAGCGATGGGCTGCCTGACCCCATCAAACTCCTGAGAAAGAACAGCAGCAATGGCGGAGGAGGAGGCATCAGTCTGAAGAACAAATTCTCTGCTGAAATCAGGCATACGCAGGACAGGAGGTTGCATGATAGCCTCCTTGAGAGCATCAAAGGCAGTCTGCTGAGCTTGGCCCCACACAAAAGGGACACCTTTCTTACGCAGCTCGTTCAACGGGGCAGCAAGCTCGGCCACGTTAGGGATGAAGCGACGGTAAAAATTCACCATCCCCACAAAACGGGCAATCCCCTTGGCATCTCTGGGAGGAGGAAAATCCCGAATGCCCTGGGTCCTCGCAGGATCTATGCAGACGCCTCGAGAAGAGATAAGATGACCCAGAAAAGAAATCTCAGGACGAGCAAAAGTGACTTTCTCTGGATTGACGGTAAGGCCAGCTGATTTGAGGCGACTAAGAACTTCCTCCAGATGTTGCATGTGTTCCCCGAAAGTCTCACTGTAGACAAGAAGATCGTCCAGGTAACTGAAAACAAACTTGAACTTCACATCATGGAAGATGGAATCAAGCAGACGAGTAAGAGTCTGGGCACCCACAGCAAGACCCATAGGAACCCTAGTGAACTGATAGAGATTCCAGGGAACACAGAAGCTAGTCATGGGCCGTGATTCCTTCTTCAATGGAATCTGATGGTAGGCCTGGTTCAAATCGAAAACACTGAAAAACTTAGCCTTACCGAACCAATCAAACGCAGAATGCAAATCAGGCAGAGGTACCGAGTCAATAGCGACCTTAGCGTTGAGTCTCCGATAATCCATCACAAGCCTAGACTTACCATTAGGCTTGGGCACAAGAAAAGCTGGACTGGCATAAGCAGAACGAGACGGTTCAATCACACCCTTGCTCAGAAGATCCTCAATCATAGCCCTCATAACCTCCATCTTTGGGGGAGCAAGTTTGTACGGATGACTTCTAACTGGCTGAGAATCGGTGAGGTGGATCTCATACTCCAGAAGAGAAGTGACCCCAAGCTCAGCCGTAAGCACATCAGGAAACCGCAAACACAGCCTCCTAATGGCCTCCGCCTGCTCAGGGGGGAGATGACCAACTGGATCCACCTTGGGTTGTTCGGGCTCACAACCCACCTCTCTGACTGCAGGAGGGCAGTCAGAATCACCTACTAGAGGCACCAAAACTCGCCGATTAAACTTGAAAAACAGCTGGCGCTTCTGGAGGTCAAGCACCATACCACTCTTAGAAATAAAGTCTGCCCCTAGGATACAAGAAACCGCCAGGTCCTTGGCAACAAGAAAACCCCACCTCCAGGAAAATCCTTCAATTTTAAAATGTAATGACGCCTTTAGAAGTATGGGTAGAGGAGTTTGGGATGCCGTCCAGCAAGTAATAGAAGCAGGCTCGGTGTGCCTGACAAGTCCTAAGGCGTCAAGGGACTCAAAAAGAGAAAGGCTGATGATACTGCATGCCGAACCAGAATCAAGAAGGGCTCGACACACCGTACCACCAAAAGATACAAAAACGCCAGGACACACCGAGGTGACCGCACTAAGTCCCAGGGAAGCCATGCCAGCAAGGCCCGAAAAATCCCCGACACTCCTGCTATGGGCACGTGTCAGAGGCAAATGGCCACGGTCAGTCGCAACAACGCGGGGAGCTACTGTGGAGGCAACCCCCCGCGCTGAGCGTTTCCCGCCCCACGACCTCGAGCACGTGGACAGTCACGTCGAATGTGACCAGGTTGGCCACAAGCAAAGCACACCACCGGAGGCCGAGAACCACGACCCCCCACTGGCTGACTCACACCTACAGACATAGCCGGTCGACGGGTGGGGAGAGCACGATGACTCTCAGAATCCCTCCCTTGCTGGTCTGAGAACTGCACGCTGCGCGAAACAATGCACAGCTGATGCAGCTCCCGAAAAGTCGAAGGAACACCAGCAAAAACCAATCTGCACCGTTCTTCGGGAGAAATGCCATCCAGGATGACACGAACGGTGTCAGCTTCAGAAAGGGTGAGGCGCAACGCTTGACGAGCTTCCTTGACTGAAGAGACATAGGCTGCCAGAGACTCGCCCCTACCCTGTGACCTATAAAATCTGTCCATGACCATCCTCTCCCTGAGTCGAATGGGAAGAAATGACGAAAGTAACTCTCGATGGAACGAGTCCACCGAGGCATCACTGGCCAAGACAGAACTCAGCAACTCCCCAACGGGACCTCTACAATAAGGGAAAACCAGACGAAGCAAGTCCCCAGCCTGCATGCCGGGCATCTCACTAAGTCTGAGAAAGGCCACCAGAAACTTAAGAAGCTCCTCAGGATCCATCCCATCGATCACAGGGAGATTCTGGATCATGGGCGTGAGAGGGTTAGGCAGCTTGTGGTAGCTCAGCTGCAGAAGAGCAGGTGAACCCAAAGAAGCAGTAGGAACGGCAGCTGGAGCCGAACCACAAGCAACCTCAACGGAAACGCCTGCAGGCTCAGAAGGAACCTCAGGCACAGTGAGAGCCATTGTCTCAGCCTGCGGCCTCGACACGTTAGGCGACAGTGTGAAAGCAGGCCGCTGACCCAGACCCGTAGGAGTCGTGGAACCGGAGAGTGCCTGAAAAATCTCCTCAAGCCTAGATACACTCTCCAAGATCCACGCCCTATCCGATGGTTCCAACCCCGGTGCCCGGTTGACCAGCCTTAAACGGGCAAGCAGATGCCCCAACCGTGCAAGGCGGCAGGCCCGGTCACGACCTACTGGAGGTTCCAACTGCAAATCCTCTAACACCCCTTCCCAATCTTCCACCTTCCGTTTACAAATCCCCAACTCATCACCAACCTCCAGCAGGTCAGACCAATCCACCGCCGTACCCGCGGACAACTGCTCCCGCAGCAACCTCCGGAGATTCAAAACATCCCCTTCCGGAGTCACACCCCGCGACCTCAATTCGAAAATCAACTCCTCCTTGACCAGGAGCGCAACATTCTGCAGATAGGCCATCTCGCAAAACAAAAATCTCAACAGTACACAAAAAACGACAACTCCAGGGTCCAAGACGAACTAAACCCTCAGCCTACCGAGCCACTGCCGACCACTCCAATCCACCCATGAAACCCATTCAACAAAGTAACCAAGCGGATTGCCTAGGTTTTTTTTTTTTTTTTTTTTTTTTTTTTTTTTTTTTTTTTTTTTAAATACAAAGTGAAATGATTTATTTTCAAATTTTTTTGTTTTTAAATAATTATTTGTTTCTTTTTTTTTTTTTTTTTTTACAATACCAAGACACCTTGACGGTAGGTCGGCCAACCATGGCCTACTAACTGGCAAACCCCCACCGTCAACAACCAATAAATTATTAAAATTTTTTTTTTTTTTTTTTTTTTTTTTTTTTTTTTTTTTTTTTTTTTTAGGCAACCACGCTCTGCTACCAATTGAGACCCATCCCCCCACCAAAGCTGGGAAGCGTGCCAACCGGGGGATGGCTCAAAACAAGTCGAGCGATGGGATCACGGGTGGCAGTTGGAGGGTCAAAATAACACTCGGCAGCTGAGCAAAACTAATTTATTACCAGCAAACAAACAAAAATCAAAAACTGACAGGCAGAAGGCCACAATAATAATTTGCAGTTAAATCAATAACAAAACACACAAAATTTAACAATATAACGACAAAAGCTACCAAAACACTTAACGCTACAAAAACAACAAACTCTACGAATACCAAAAATTTAACAATTAATCAACTGTATGGCCTATCTGCAGTTTAGCCTGAGACATCCCAAAACGTAAGAAAAATATTAAGCCCCCAAAAAAGTGAAAATTTAGAAAACTTTTGGATCACAACACTTAAACCGGCAATTTAGCCCGAAACCCTTGATTCCACCGGGCCAGGGAGTAAGCCGGAATCCCTGGGCAGCTCCGAATTAAAAGTTAAGCAAAAGAACAATAATCCCCTTTTGGTGAAAGTTTAAAAATTAAATAATTTAAAAGAAAATATAACACGGTACCGTTCGAGTAAAAATTCACTTCAAAACCCCCCCCCTAATACACTTAACAAAAAAATAAATAACAATAACTAGGCCTAAGCATATAAATCAATAATAACAGGATTTAACAATGGGGACCTAACAAATATAAAAACCTAAACAAATGTAACAAGAAATAAACTAATTAAGCTAATAACAATAAATATCAACGTTTTCTTCTTTTTTTTTCTTTTTCTGAAATTTGAAATATATAGATATCTAGCAATGTCCCCATGGCTGTGTTGCATCACTGTTAGAGTTCAAGTTTTAGGCCTAGGCCACATACAGTTCCATAATCAATTTTTTCTTCTTCTATATTTCTATTTTCCATTTCCTTTTTCACTTTTAAATTAAACCCCCAGCTCAGCCGCCGGGAAACAACAAGGAAAGCACTGACCTGAGGACGAAGACTCATACCCAAAGATGTAGCTGGGGCAGAAGGGTCACCAATGGCCTCTATACATGGTCCTCAGGCCAGGCTGGCAGCGCAGATGGTAGAAAATCCCCGGACGGCAGGCCAAGGGCTGAACGTCCCACTCAAGGACCCTGGAGTTTTGGGAACCTTTCAGCCGGCAAACATGACTTGACGACGCGGCAAAGAACAAGTGAACAGACAGGCCAACTTGACCGAAGCTGCTGGAACACGGAACGAAACGGAACTGGGCCAACGGCTACCAAGTACACGAAACGCAGGGCAAAAACGAATCTCAGGCAGCCTGGCAGACAATGACGAAAAAACGAAACTGTACCGGTCCAAGACCCGGTACAGAACAATGTTCCCAAAATTGTCAAGAGTTCAAAAAACGTGTAAGGTTCAATGGTTCCCCTTTATCTGTTTCTTGCTATTTTCAGAATGTAAATAGTTTAAGGACTAAATTGAATCCATTATCTCTAGCTGTAAGTACGTCACCTTACGATATCATATCACTGGTTGAAACCAATCTTACACCTGACTTGCATGATGCTGAGCTTGGTCTTTCTGGGTTCCACATTTTTAGGTGTGATAGATCCCAACAAATTAGCTCAAAGACTAGTGGGGGTGGAGTTCTCGTAGCTATTCGAAATTGCATATCTTGTACTAGAGTTCCTACCAATGTGAGTGATATTGTCTATTTGTCTTGTGTAAGTTTTCATCTTCCACAATACTTCTTGGTGTTGTGTATATTCCTCTAAACCAACCCAGCTTAATGTACTCAGGTTTTAGGGATGCTGTGGATGAGGTCCTTGGTTCTCTGATATTGCCTGCCGAGGTTATACTGATGGATGATTTTAACCAGCCTGACACAGATTGGACACACTTGGATGCCACTACTGCCTCAAACTCGTCGTGTTGTCTTCTTGAGCTTTCTTGTACATATAATTTGAAGCAAGTAAATGAAGTGCTAAACTACAGAGGAGTATGCCTTGATCTCATATTCTCATCTGTTCAAACTTCAAAAACCGACCATGCGCAGGATATATTGTTGGATGAGGATAGGCACCATCCAGCTTTGCATTTTGTGGTGGAGGTACTGCATTCGTCTACCGATGAAAACCGAAGTACAACGTTGGATTTCCGTAGATGTGACTTGGACGCAGTGTTCGGGGGAATCCAGGCTCTCTGTTACCCTACATCGGATGATCTAAAAGACCCAGAAAAGGCCTTCAACTATTTCAGTGATTACTTGGTCTCGTTAATTAGAACAAATACTCCAATCAGGATGGCTGGTAAATCTAGGTTCCCAAAATGGTTCTCAAGTGAATTAAAACAATTGGTCATTAAAAAGAAGCAATTACATAGAATCTACAAGATATCACTGACACAAGATGACCTTGAGAACTTCCGCCGAGTCAGAAGAGAATGTAAGGTCCTTACTCGTCTGTGCTATTCACGCTACATTAGTATGGTCGAAAACGATATACCATTGAACATTAAGTCCTTCTGGTCCCACATTGGCTCTCTCAAGAGCTCTCCTGGTCTGCCTGTACAGCTGTCCTTTGATGATAGGAAGGAAAATGAGCCCTCAGGTAAATGCGAACTCTAGGCTGATTATTTTGCATCAGTATTCAGCGACTTAGTCGTCCCTGTCCCTAAGTTTGACTTTGGCATGAACCAAACGTTGTCTTACTGGCATATAACTGCCCCAGATGTACATCAGAGGCTGGATTCACTTGATGCGAGAAAGGGTGCTGGACCGGATGATATACCGCCTAGTGTTCTGAAGTTTTGTGCTCCCGTTATTGCAGTTCATCTGACAGTTCTGTTCAGGTGCCTCCTTGCATCTGGCATTTTCTCATCGATATTGAAACAAAGCTTTGTGTCCCCATCTTTAAGTCTGGAAATAGATGGGATGTACGAAATTACCGCCCCATAGTAATCCAATCTGCTATAGCTAAGATCTTTGAAAGTGTGATTCTTGATCATATATACTTCCACCTGAAAAGTTACATCTGACCGGAGCAGCATGGGCTTCTGAGAGGTCGCTCTACTGCTACTAATTTGATGGTGCTCCAGGAGTATATTATGAAGAGCTTTGTTAATTCTGCTCAAGTGGACTGTGTGTACCTGGACTTCAGCAAAGCCTTCGACAAGATTAATCACAGCCTACTCATCGCTAAGCTTGAGGGTTATGGAATATGGGGATCCCTTCTGCAATGGTTGAAGAGCTACTTAACTGCTCGTTCTTTGATCGTTAAGTGTGACGGTGGCGTATCTCAACCTTTTCCCGCAATATCTGGTGTGCCGCAGGGATCACACTTGGGCCCACTGCTTTTTTTTTTATTCATTAACGACATAACCAGTGTAATTCCTTGCAAGTCGCTACTCTTCGCCGATGATATCAAGATTTTTTACATGGTGTCTTCTCTACAGGATCATGAGGACCTTCAACTTTCTCTCGATGGAATTAATCAATAGTGCAGTTCAAACGCCATGGAGCTAAATGTATCAAAATGTTTTGTAATTTCTTTTACTCGTAACACTACAGCCAAAACCTTCGATTACCACATCAGTGGATCACTGCTTCGGGTGGTGGAGAAAATAAGATATCTTGGTGTCATTATGACACCTTCCCTCAGCCCATACGAACACCTCATGTATATTTCTTCTAAGGCCTCTTCTCAGCTTGGTTTCATAATTAGAGCAAGTCAAGATTTCAAATCTCCTCATACACTCGTTATCTTGTATAAGGCCCTTGTGCGGCCCTTGTTGGAGTTCTGCTCAACAATTTGGTCGCCCTATCAGGCAGGGCACATTGGGCTTATCAACAGGATACAATTGCGCCTATTGAGAATTCTAGGAGTTAAACTTGGTTACAATTATCTGGATACCCCTGTAGCGGAGGTCGGTGAGATGTATGGTTTGCAGCCTCTTCATGTGAGAAGGAAGTACATGGATCTCCTCTTTCTGCATAAACTGGTAAATGGAATCTTGGACTGTCCCTCACTGTTGTCTGATATCGACATTTCAATCCCCAGATGCACAAGGTCAAAGTCAACTTTCCTGAAAAGATTTCAGCCAACGACTTATGCCGCCAACCACGGTATCACTAGACTCTTGAGGTTGGGGAGTGAAGCCACATTTATTGATTTCTTCAGTGAAAGCCCAAAGTCACTACGCAAGAAGTATTTTGCACAAGTGGGCATTGACTTCCCTCATATGCACAGTAATTAATTTATTTCATACACTTACATTTATTGAAATCACACAACACGACATCACTCTGTTTTTCTTTTGCTATGTTATTAGACATTATTATTGTTATTCTTGTTTTATGAATTATTAATTCTATTCCTGTTACGTTGCTTAGAGACTCTATTATTGTATTGTTAGTCTGTTTTGTTTATATATACACACAAACTTGCTAATACTTACTGTATTCTGATTTAAATATATTGCTTTTTTTGTAGTTATGTAAGTCATTGACGAACTCGAAATGCTAAATGTTACTTGTTGCCATCTTGATTGTTTTGATTGTATTAATTTACTATAATTATGTTAATGATTGTATAAGTTTTGTAAAAATGGTGGAACCGTTGAACCAATAAATAAATAAATGATTACATATTATTTTCATAAATTTATTTTTATTGTTAAAATTATTCAATATGACTTAATAAAATACAACTAAGAAATAACAGTAGTTTGTTGCAGTGAATCATACAAATTATATTTATGTTAGTTCAAATACGGACAAGGCCGTGCAATGCAGTGTGGAATTATTTTACATAATACTGCATACATAATTTTTAAAATGTGCCTTTCTGTGCATCTCTCAGTCAGTCTCATACCAAGGTGATGGATGATTATGTGACTATTTAAATCATGACACCCACACACCCTTCAGACACAAAGAAAATGACACCACTTAGCCTACACACTCTAGGCTCAATGACCCACCCAATCGGCCTTCAGATATTACTCAATGATACATCCACCCACCCTTCAGAATCTAGTCTCAGTTATTTATATCGGTTATTTAAACTAAAAAATATATATATATAACATTGTTTGTCACTATCTCAGTGTATAATTTATAATAAATCCCATTTGAAAACTTTTCAATACTAATCTATGCAATTATTGTCGACGGGATGATGCTGATATATTTGCCTAGAGAAAACGTGTTTTTGTAGTCATGGGTGAAAAAGTAAAAACTAATCCCCAAACCCACGGCAGCAACCATTTTGTGTTTATAAAGAACAAAAATTATCAGGATTTACACGTTTCGTGTTTGTCTTCTTGCTTCACTTAAAGGGCCCAAAGCAGAATAAAGTGCGACAGGGTGACAATGTCGCAGAACAAAAGAGATGGCTGCAGAAAGAAAGTGTCTCATTGAGAAACTATTTTTCCGTACCGCAAAATTACAACATTAATTTCTGCAGAACTATATATGGTTTTGTGTATAAACAATTAATTAGAAACCATATTTGTAGTGCAATTTAATAACAAACTATGTACTAAGTGATTCAGGATGACAGATGGCACTTGCGATTTTACGATATGAACAACAGCTAACTGCGGTGAGACGAAAGTCAGTACCTTCAATGCATGCGGAAGTTCGCATAAATCTAACCAAACT